>JAJKFI010000003.1:48041860-48054002 GCA_029204185.1 Lerista edwardsae
GAGAGAGAGAGAGAGAGAGAGAGAGAGAGAGAGAGAGAGAGAGAGAGATTTACCAGAAAGTGTACACCACTCCTTTATTAATGGACTGATAATGTAAATAATGCATGCCATTGCAAATTTTTAATCTTGAGATATCACAGCAATGGAATTAACACATTGTTCACATGGGCAGTGCCCCAATAATGTCATATGAACTAGCATTTCCCAGATTCCATCATTTAGGGCACAATCCTAACCAACTTTCCAGCACCGTGGTAAGGGCAATGCAGCTTCAAGGTAAGGGAAAAAACATTCCCTTACCTTGGAGAGGCCTCTGTGACTGCCCCACCCAACTGCAGGATGCAGAATATGCCCCATTGGCACAGCTATGTCAGTGCTGGAAAGTTGGTTAGGATTGCACCTTTAGGCATATTCCTAAAATATCCTAAAAAATGTGAAGTATATACATGACATAAGGACCTATACTTATTTTATTTTAATATCTGTATCTTGCCTTTCAGTTAAGGACTCCCAAGGTGGTTACCAAAGTTTTAAAACATGAAACATGTTATAACAGCATGCAACATGTGATAAAATTCTAAAAGAAATTAAAAAATAAATCACTAAAACAAACTTGAAGCCCAACCCTCTCCAATTTTCCAGCACCGATGCAGCTGTACCAACAGGGCGTGACTGCATCCTGCAAAGGGGTGTGTGTGGTATCTTCATGGAGGCCTCCTCAAAGTAAGGAAATGTTTGTTCCCTTACCTCAGGGCTTCATCAGCACTGGAAAATTGGATAGGATTGGGCTCCCAGTCAGTAACTGACAGTACTATGACCATAAAATCAGACAACATGCAAAGGTAGAGAGACTACAAGCATTTTATCTGTTGCCTAAATGCCACGACGTTGGGTGTCTGGTGAATTGCCAGTGGTAGGGAGTTCCATAGGCCAGGTGCAACAACCGAAAAGTCCCTGCTTTGCATCACCCACTACATTAAAAAATCATTGGAACAAATGCAAAATGTTGTGCAAACGTGCAAAATGAAAAAGGAAGGACAAAAGGAAGAAATAAGATTTTATAAGGAGACGTTAGCATCTAGCTAAGTGCCTGAAAATAGGGAACAAGGTTTGTGTGGTATCAGGGGAACGAGGAAGGCTTTGCGCTGTCATGGCACTGCATTCAGAAAGCCACTGCATTCAAAATGCTCACCCAAGCGCTCACTCAAAAGACAAAATTAGACAATGACAGATCTGGAAAAACCACAATCCCTAACGAGACAGGTTGGAGGGTAAGATTGGACAAAACCAGTAGCTAATCACAGCACAACATCAAGGGAATAAAACGCACATCAAAATATGCCATTTGGAAGCAAATGGGCCCAGCTGCCATAGGAAATAAAATTCAGTTGTGCTGTAATAGTGGATTCATTGAGCTGGATCAACAGTAAGGGACAAAGAAGAGGGGTGTTGGGGGAAGACTGAAGTGGTTGCAAAGAAGTAGAAGAAGCTGATCCTTATTAGTCTTTTCTTATATTGAATTATAAACTTCCTGCAGTCTGCAACTGAGAATAGTTGAGAATAAACTATCCCACAACTGCATTCACTGTTCTTTTTTTGGAAAGTTCTGTACACAGTTTCCAACGTTTCCCTCCAAAACATGTGTGTGATTTGAGATATAGGCGGAGCCTTTTTATCCATGAGGATTCCGTTCCTGGAACATTTTGCATATAAAAAAAAATCAGCGGGTAATTAAACCTGCAGATTTTGTTCCATCACCCTCTGAACCTGACCAGAGCACAGCTTTACATGCAGTTTTGGCAGGTCTCAGAATGGGGAATTTCCTCCCAACCTCTGGACACCAGTGGAGCTGTGCTCCACTGGTATCCAGATGACATTCTGAGCCCAGCAAAGCTGCACACATTTGCATGCTGCTTCAGTGGGGCTCCGAGTGGGGGATTTTCTCCCACCCCATCCTCCGGCCACCAGCAGAGCTGTGCTCCACTAGTGTCCAGAGGGCTTTCTGAGGCCTGTTGTGGCTGCGCGGGCCCTCCCATGCCCTCTGCTGGCCTCAGAATGGCCGTTTCCTGAAAAACGTCACTTCCCAGTTTCTGGAGGAAACCGGAAGTGACATTTTTAATGCCTTATAAGGCATTGCAAAGCCTGAACTCTCCTAAATGATTTAGTTTTTTCAGAGGCATCACCTATCATAACTTTAAAGCCTATGACAGTGCTTCCTTGTACATTAAGAAGTATACATCATTTAGGGCAGACCCCTAACCTGGAGTTAGGCCATAACATGTCCCTTTGTGCCGTCCCAGGAGTGTCGCAAAAGTGCTGTAAAGCAAGTTTGGACCACTCTCAGAGTGAGGGAGGATGGCACAAGTCCATGTGCCGGTCTCCCTGACTCAGAGAGTGGTGCAAACGTGCTTTACAGCATATTTGCGACACTCCTGGGCTAGCACAAGAGACTTGTGCCAGCCTAACCAGGTTAGGATTGTGCCCTTAATGCATGACCATTCTAACCTCCATTTTTGTCCTATGTGTATGTTTGTAGTAACACTTAGAAAGGAGAAAATAGGATAATTTTCCTGAGTTGGGTAACTGGCATCTGAAAATCATTTGATGCCTCATTTTGTTCTGGATAGTGGAACAGTCTGGTGGGTTGGGTTGAACAGGGAATTTTCCAGTTGTTAGCCCATCCATGTATAGGTCTTTGAGGCTCCTGCTTACAGTGCTACAGTTTAATCTCCCCCCCCCCCACCTGGGCCCGGGTGATGAAAGAAAAGATTGGCTAGGCCTGTAAGCTATCCTATGGGAGAACTGTCCCCAAGGGTGTTGTGCTGAAAGAGTTCCCGTACAGTACATTCTGTGAATGAAACTATTACCGTACACTGAGATTGTGCAGTCTGACATCTTGATAGGTACTCTTTGGCTTCTGTTGCTAGGATAATTGTCCAGATGCAGCAGTATATTTGGCTGGCAAAAGCATGCAGGTTTTATACTTTGGCCTTTATTGTTTTTGCTGCATCTATTGATAGTAAGGGTTTTTTTCCCCCTCATTGGTTATGTGCTGTAGAATGGCTCTTTAATGAGCATACTGGCAAATCTGTGCTGAGGTTCAGGGTACAATCCTAAACTGGAGTTAGGCTGGCACAGTTAGGCCAGCAAAGTTTGACTGGCATAAGAGATACCGTAAAGTATCTTTGGACCACTCTCTGTGTCAGAGAGGCCGGCAAATGGAAGAGTGCCATCCTCCCTGAATCCAAGAGTGGTCCAAACGTGCTTTAGAGTGGCCCTTGTGCTGACCAAACTTTGCTGGCCTAACTGTGCCAGCCTAACTCCAGTTTAGGATTGCGCCCTCAGTTGCAACTATCTGAGAAGGACCATAGGGTTAGCCCAGATATCTTCAACCCTTTTCATCTTAAAGCACACTAGCAAGGTGTTAAAATTGTCAAAGCACACCATCAGTTTTTTGACAATTGACAAGGCACCCCCCACCCACCCCCCAAGGCCCTACTAATAAATGTTGTTGTGGTGGTTCAGTCGCTAAGTCGTGTCTGACTCTTCGTGACCCCATGGACCACAGCACGCCAGGCCTCCCTGTCTTCCACTAGCTTCCGGAATTCGCCCAATTTCATGTTCATCGCGTCAGTGACACTATCTAACCATCTCATCCTCTGCCACCCCCTTCTCCTTTTGCCTTCCATCTTTCCCAGCATGAGGGTCTTTTCTAAAGAGTCCTCTCTTCTCATCAGGTGGCCTAAGTATTTGAGCTTCAGCTTCAGGATTTGTCCTTCCAAGGAGCAATCAGGCTTGACTTCCTGGAGGATTGACCGATTGGATCTCCTTGCAGTCCAGGGGACTCTCAAGAATCTTCTCCAACACCATAATTCAAAAGCATCTATTCTTCGGCGCTCTGCCTTTCTTATGGTCCAGTTCTCACAGCCATACATTGCTACTGGGAAAACCATAGCTTTGACTATGCGAACCTTTGTTGGCAGGGTGATGTCTCAGCTTTTTATTAAGTTGTCTAGGTTCGCCATAGCTTTCCTCCCAAGAAGTAAACATCTTTTAATTTCATGGCTGCAGTCACCATCTGTGGTGATCTTGGAACCCAGGAAAATAAAGTCTGTCACTGCTTCCATTTCTTCCCCTTCTATTTGCCAGGAAGTGATGGGAGTGGTTGCCATGATCTCAGTTTTTTTAATGTTGAGCTTCAAGCCAATTTTGGCACTTTCCTCTTTCACCCTCATCAGGAGGTTCTTTAGGTCTTCCTCACTTTCTGCCATTAGGGTGGTATTGTCTGCATATCTGAGGTTGTTGATATTTCTCCCAGCAATCTTGATTCCAGCTTGTGAATCATCCAGCCCTGCCTTCCTCATGATGTACTCTGCATCTAAGTTAAATAAGCAGGGTGACAGTATACGGCCTTATCATACTCCTTTCCCAATTTTAAACCAATCGGTTGTTCCATGTCCAGTTCTAACTGTTGCTTCCTGGCCCACATACAGGTTTCTCAGAAGACAGATCAGGTGGTCAAGAACTTGCCACAGTTTGTTGTGATCCACACAATCCAAGGCTTTGGCATAGTCAATGAAGCAGAAGTAGATGTTTTTCTGAAACTCTCTTGCTTTCTCCATGATCCAGCAAATGTTGGCAATTTGATCTCTAGTTCCTCTGCCTCTTTGGAAACCAGCTTGTACATCTGGTAGTTCTCAATTCACATATTGCTGAAGCCTAGCTTGTAGGATTTTGAGCATCACTTCGCTAGCATGTGAAATGAGTGCAATGGTGCGGTAGTTTGAACAATCTTTGGCTTTGCCCTTCTTTGGGATTGGAATGTAAACTGATCTTTTCCAGTCTTGTGGCCACTGCTGGTTTTTCCAAACTTGCTGGCATATGGAGTGCAGAACTTTGACAGCATCATCCTTTAAGATTTTGAGTAATTCAGCTGGAATGCTGTCACCTCCACTAGCTTTGTTGTTAGATTCCTACTTGCGGTTTCTAAATCAAAAAACCCCTCTTGACCCCTCCCCCGACCCAACATCCTATCCTGTCTTCCCCTTGTTATCTCTTTTCCCTCAGTGGTAATGCCATTCTGCCGACTACTGTTAAGTGTTTTTTTTGTTTATGCCAATAAAGGTTTATGAATGAATGAATGCTTTGTTGTTAGTGATGCTTTCTAAAGCCCACTTGACTTCACACTCCAGGATGTCAGGTTCGAGCTCAGTGACCACACCATTGTGGTTATCAGGAACATTTAGATTGGCCTTATATAGTTCCTTTGTATATTCTTGCCACCTCTTCTTAATCTCATCTGCTTCTGTTAGGTCCTTGCCGTTCTTGTCCTTTATTTACCTACCTTAGCATGAATTTGTTCTTTGACATTTCCAATTTTCTTGAAAAGAACTCTGGTCTTTCCCATTCTATTGTTTTCCTCTATTTCTTTCCATTGCTCATTGAGAAAGGCCTTCCTATCTCTCCTTGCTGTTCTCTGTAAATCTGCATTCAGATGGGCATATCTTTCCCTTTCGCCCTTGCTTTTGGCTTCCCTTGTTTCCTCAGCTATTTGTAAAGCCTCGTCAGATAGCCACTTTGCCTTCTTGCATTTCTTTCTCTTTGGGATGGTTCTAGTTGCTGCTTCCTGTACAATGTTACAGACCTCTGTCCAAAGTTCTTCAGGCACTCTGTCTACCAAATCTAAGCCCCTAAATCTATTTGTCACCTCCACTGTATATTCGTATGGGATCTGATTTAGGTCATACGTGGAGGGCCTAGTGGTTTTCCCTACTTTTTTAAGTTTAAGCCTGAATTTTGCACAGTCAGCTCCAGGTCTTGTTTTTACTGCCTTCATAGAACTTCTCCATCTTTGGCTGCAAAGAATGTAATCAATCTGATTTAGGTGTAGACCATCTGGTGAAGCCTTTGTGTACAGTCGCCGTTTGTGTTGCTGGAAAAGGGTGTTTACTATGACTAATGTGTTCTCCTGACAAAACTCTATCAGTCTTTGGCCTGCTTTATTTTGTACTCCAAGACCAAACTTGCCTGTTATTCCTATTACCTCTTGACTGCCTACTTTAGCATTCCAATCCCCTATGTTGAGAAGGACATCTTTTTTTGGTGTTAATTCTAGAAGCTGTTCTAGGTCTTCATAGAAACGGTCAGCTTCTTCCTCTTCAACATCAGTGGTTGGGATGTAGACTTGGACTACTGTGATGTTGAAAGTTTTGCCTTGGATCCAAACTGAAATCATTCTATCATTGTTGAGGTTATACCCCAGTATTGCTGTTCTCATTCTCTGGTTCACTATGAAGGCTACTCCATTTCTTCTAAGGGATTCCTGCCCACAGTAGCAGATATAATGGTCATCTGAATTAAATTCTCCCATTCCTGTCCATTTTAGTTTACTAACTCCCATGATGTCAATGTTCAGTCTTGACATCTCGTGTTTGACCACATCTAGCTTACCTTGATTCATAGATCTGTTGTTCCAGTTCCTATGCAGTATTGTTCTTTGCAGCATCGTACTTTCTTTTCACTTCCAGACACATCCAAAGCTGAGCTTCCTTTCAGTTTTGGCCCAGCTACTTCACTCTTTCTGGAGCTACTAGTACTCGTGTTCTGCTCTTCCCCGGTAGCATAATGGACACCTTCCAACCTGAGGGGCTCATCTTCCAGTGTCATATCGTTTAGCCTTTTTGTACTGTAATCCATGGGGTTTTCTTGGCAAGAGTACTGGAGTGGGTTGCCATTTCCTTCTCCAGCGGATCACGTTTAGTCAGAACTCTCTACTATGACCTGTCCATCTTGGGTAACCCTACATGGCATAGCTCACAGCTTCACTGAGCTACTCAAGCCCCTTCGCCACGACAAGGCAGTGATCCATGAAAGGGACTAATAAATGACCCTTCCCCCAAATTCCCAGGACACACCTGTAGACCATTTGTGGCACACCAGCGGGCCTTGGCAGAGTGGTAGAAAGTGGCTGCATTTGACTGTAGGATGCCTATAGTGTGGGAATGTGTGAGAAGGCCAGTTGGCAAAAGAACGAAGTATGACCTTGATGACCTGTCCAGGGTGGATTTACGAATGCCTGCTGAAGCTCGATGGTATGTAGCCACAGGAGAGAACCACACTACAGCTGGGACAGAGGATTCAGTGAATCACAAGAATACTGTACATTTGTAAAAACCCTTTGAAAAATTGTGGTTTAGACTAGCCTGTCCATGTAAGCCGCCTTGGGTATTGGCTTACAAAATGTGGGAAAGGTGGGGTATAAATTCTTCAAATAAATAAATAGAACAAAAACGGTCAGCACATATTTTACTTCTTTTTAACACACACACATTGTACTTCATTTTAATATTTGGCTCTCCTTTTGCCTTATCTTTCCCGCTCCTATGAGTTTATGAAGCTGAATTGGAACAAGGATGTAACCTTCAGCTTGCCAGTGAACTAAGAAAGATAACCTTCACTGAGACAGGCACACACCCGCACAATTTGCATAGGCTGTACATGGTTTCTTGGTACATAAAACTGATCCCCCACAGAGGCACACTTATTATTCTAATCCTTTGTTCCATGCTATTGCATTTATATTTGGCAGCCAAATTTGAGGATATGACCACACAGTAAAACTATTTATTCTTACTGGAAAAGATGGGAAAGATCAAAATATACACTTGTGCCTTTGCCTCACATACACACACACACAGACAGAGAGAGGGGGGGGGCTACAATCCTATGCATACTTTCCTGGGAGTAAGCCCAGTGGTGGGATTCAAATAAATTACCACCTGGTTCTATGTCCTTCAGGGCGGCCGCGGCCTTTCTTCCCTCTCCCAACCTAGAATTAACAACCAGTTCCGCAGAACTGGTGAAAACTGGCTGAATTTCACAACTGAGTAAGCCCCATTGAGTGCAATAGCACTTACAAATAAGTAGACAAGAATAGGATTGTGCTCTCTCTCTCTCTCTCTCTCTCTCTCTCTCTCTCTCTCTCTCTCTCACACACACACACACACACACACACACACACAAACACACACACACCCCTAAGGTCAGGAGATGCATCAGCATCAATTATCAGTGTGCGGGTTCTAATGCTGAACAGAAATGGACCAATTAATTGCACAACTGAGCTGGGTTCATTTCTCTCATCAACCAAAGCAGCAGCAAATCCTTTCTCCACAACAGCTATCCCAGGACTTCTCCTTTCTCTCCTCTGTGAGATAAGAGGAGCACAAACCACAAAAATCACACATATGCACTTTTATATGATAAGCAACTTAATATACTGCTTTAACAAGGAAACAATTGATGAATTTGGTAAAAGCATCAACCAGCAATATTTGAAATATAACATAGTTGTAAAACCTTTTTTAAAAAAATCCTCTCAAGGTGTTTTTTACATTCAATTTCTGAAGAAAGTAAAGCTCAAACACTTAAGATCTGAAAAAGGAAGTCAAGCCTTTGAAATAGAGATGCATCACAGTTCTAAAGGTCCTCCCTCAAATGCTTCCCTCAAGAAAGGGAAATGCACAAGTAGCTTCTCTCATGCTTAGATCGGCCTCTATTGAATTACTTGGAGAAAGAGGGCAGAGGAATGAAAAGGCTCCAGAACTCCATGGGATATTGAACTCCAAGCCTCTGTCCAAAGGATAAAAAAAGATGTTAATTCTGGGGCAAAGTTTAGAATCTGAGCCGCAGTAGTAAAACACACAGATTAAGTACATGGTGTGCACAAATTTTGCTGTATAGTACTGAAAACTCTCTATTCACCATCCTCCCAAAGGATACATTCTTAAAAGCTCAAAGGATGCATTCCTAAAAATACTTATCTGAGAAAAAGTCCCACTGAACCCAGTGCAATTTACTTTGGGCAGCCCATACCAGTCCAAACTCCAGCTTGAGCCAGAACAGATCTCCCTGCCATAAGGTATGTTTGTGCTGACTCGAGAGCCGACAGTGACAGTCCCTGTGCCTACCAGCATAGGTAAGTGTGCGCTGGGCAGTGCATGGGGTAGGAGAGAGTCACGGGAGTGTGTTGTGCAGGGTGGATTGGCCCAGGAATGGGTAGGATTGGAAGCAGCAGCACACAATATCCTAACCCCCACTGCTGGGCTGGGAGGCGCTAGATGGACTGCTTGGATTTGTGCCAGCTAAATAGCTGGTGCAGATCTGAGTAGTCCCATAGGACAGGCTGGGGCTTGACACAGGGTAAAAAGGAAAAATCCCTTTATCCTGAAGTGACCTCCAGCCTGCTCCTATCTTGTGTGGATATAGTGCAGGCCATGCAGCCTGGCTGTAACAGCGCAGGATTCGGATTGTTGACATGCCTAGGATTGTGTTGCACAAGCGCTTTTGCACTAACAACCTTGAAAGCTACTTTATCATGGGCTGCAGCTTACTGGAAGAGCAACTGCTTTTCATGCAGGAACTCCTTGGTTCAATCCTGGCAAGTCCAGGGACGGCTTGGAAAGATACCTGTCCGAACACCAATGGTCCCATTCAGTAAAAGGCAGCTTTCTATGTCCAGTTTGCATTTTCCATTGTTAATTTGCTATTAACTTTATATTACAGGTATTGATTAATGACAACAGCAGCAAGCCTCATACATTTAACGCATTTCTCATCAACCAGAGCAGCTGCGTTCTGCAAGTAAGGCATGAAGCTGCTTCATTATTTGCATTATCTAGTTCAGTGCAAGCACCAGGTTGCTGGTGGCCCTTGAGCAAAGCTTTGCATTTTCCACGCCAAAGCCCTGATGGTGCATTGGGCAAGGTCCTGCCACTGGTACTGAGGGTTCAGAGATCAGCCTGACCAAGTGGGTACTCGGATAGGTGAGAGCTCTTGTCAAACTTTTTACACCACCCCTGATCCAGACAAGTATCATCCACTGCAGCCAGGAGTAGCTCTCTGGGGTCTTACCCCCTTTTCACCTGCTGCCTGATTCTGCCACTGGGATCACCAAGGATTAAATCTGGGTCTTCTATGAAGCCTGTCCCTCCCCACCCATTTTTTGCTGAATGAAAATGCACTGTTCATTCTTCCCATTCTCTGCCAATTTTCAATTTAGACTTTTAGTATTGTTCACCAAACTGGAGCAGATTTAGAGAAGAGCAACGAACATGATCACGGGGCTGGAAAACAAGTCCTATGAGGAAAGGTTGAGGGAACTTGGTACGTTTAGCTTAGAGAAGGCTGAGAGGGGATATGATAGCACTCTTCAAATATCTGAAGGGCTGTCATAAGGAAGAAGGGACACATTTGTTTTCATCTGCCTTTGACAGTAGAACTAGGTCCAATGGGTACAAACTGCAAGACAGGAGATTTTGGTTGGACATCAGGAAGAATTCCTTGACGATAAGGGCGGTTTGACAGTGGAACAGATTGTTGAGGGAGGTGGTAGATTCTGCCTCACTGGAGACTTTCCAGCAGAGGCTTGATAGGCACCTGCTGGTGCTGCTCTAGGAGGACTTCCTGCTACAGTCAGGGGTTTGGAGTAGATGACCTTGGAGGTCCCTTCCAACTCTATGATTCTATGAATACCTCCCACAGAAGAAGACGTACTGCAGTCCAGTTTTACAAAAAAAGCCACATGATTTATTTGGGCCCAATTCTACACAACTCTCCAGTGCTGATGCAGTCATGCCAATGGAGCATATGCTGCATCCTAGTAGAGGGTGGGTGGGCAGCCAAGGAGACCCCCCTCAAGGTAAGAGAATGTTTGTTCCCTTACCTCAAGTTGCATCAGTAATGGAAAGGTGGACAAGATTGGGCCCTCAGTATATGACTTAAGTCACTGTTTTAAGATTAAAATATGGTGTTAAAACTAGGCTGCTCCTGCCAAACATACATCACTGTGATGAAGCAGATATATAGAATAATAACATGCATACCTATTTGTGCAAGTCTTTAAAAACATGTCTTGACAATAACTAATGGCAGAAACCAACCTAGGTTTGAATTAGGGTTGGCTTTTTTTCCATGCCCGTTTAACTTTCCAAGACATACTTGACAGATTATTGCCACAACAATACAGACTAATCCATCCTTAATCCAAACCTGGCATCACAGAAATATCTACCTCAGGGATTAATTCAGATTAAGTGGCTCCAAATAACTACGTTTAAATATTCTAGAGCAGTGGTGTTCAAACGTTTTAGACTGGGACCACTTTTTAGAATGGCACTTGTGTCGGGACCCACCGGAAGTGATATCATGGCAGGAAGTGACATCTTCAAGCATGCTTTCATTGCAACATAATCAAATGACACTCCTGAGATGCAAACAGGCATTTTTGGACTGCAGCAATTGTAGAACCATGAAACATCCCTGACAGAAAGCAAAGTTAGGACAAAATACTATGTAAAAGCACTGAACTAAAAACAAAATTTAAAGAAACCCTCTCTTGAAAATTCAATATGTTAACACTCACAAAAGGAATGTAACAAGTGTAAGGTCTGCAGATTCCAAGATGGCTGCTCCCAGCTTTCTGCGACCCACCTGACATCAGGTTGTGACCCACCAAGCGGGTCCTGACCCACAGTTTGAATACCACTGTTCTAGAGACTCTCAAAGAGAATACATTAACTAAGAATACCAGAAAGTCCCACTACGGTAAATGTGAAACAAAAAACCAGACTAAAGGTGTATTTATTTTTTTCCATATCAAAATAAACTTTAGTAACCTGACTTCAGATTCATATACATTCCGGGAAACTTCAGCAGATATTCAGTATGAACATTTTGTGGCATAAACTTTTCTAGATTACAGCTCAATTTCATCAAATGATTAAGGGAACAATCCTACACTGAGGGCCAAATCCTGTCCAATTTTCCAGCCTTGATGTAGCTGTCCCAATGGGGTGTGTGCTGCATTCTGTGATGGAGGGGGAATCAGGGACACCTCTTCAAGGTAAGGGAATGTTTGTTCGCTGGCCTTGGGGCTGCATTACAGTTACATTGGCACCAGAAACCAGCATAGGATTGGGCCTTACGTTAGGCTGGCATAAAATAAGCCAGCAAATTTTGGCCAGCACAAGGGCCACCAGAAAATACGTTTGGACCACTCTCGAAGTCAGAGAGGCCAGCACACATAGGTGAGCCATCCAGTGGTGTCATTCAAATGATTTAGGAACAGGAACTCACTTTTGAT
>JAJKFI010000003.1:48054012-48066417 GCA_029204185.1 Lerista edwardsae
TCATTCAAATGATTTAGGAACAGGAACTCACTTTTGATTGGCACTTGAAAGGCAGGGAAAAAGACAAAAAAATATACATTACAAGCATTTTTATAACCCCCCTCTTCTCCTCCAAGTTCCTGCTTGGTGGAAAATTACATCACAGGGGCTGGGATATGAGATGCTCTGAGCTAATTGGGCCATGAGAATATGCCGTGACCAGTGGTGTCATTCAAATGATTTAGGAACAGGAACTCACTTTTGATTGGCACTTGTCAGGAACCCAGAACCAGCCATGGAGCCCGTTAGGATCCAGAACACCCGTTCTGGTCCGTTCCCCCTGAATGACATCACTGGAGCCATCCTTCCTGACTCCGAGAGTAGTCTGAACACACTTTATGGTGGCCCTTCTGCTGGCCAAACTTTGCTGGGTCAGTTTATGCTGGCCTAACTCCAGTTTAGGATTGTGCTCTAAGCGAGTGCCAATACTTGACAGATTAAGCCACAACAAAATTTGTTAGTTTTTAAGGGCATAATCCTAACCTGTGCTGGAGCAGGCAGCTCAACAGGCCTACGCTGTTTCCAGTGCAGGTGAGGAGCAGGCTTGGGTGCAACTTGGAGTAAAGGGATTTCTTATCCTATGTTGCGTGCCAGCCATCCTAATATGGTTATTTGGATTTGCACCAGCAAATCTGAGCAAACTGTGTAAGGCTGATGGGGCTGGGGACTACGATTCAGCCTAGGTCACCCAGGCCAGTCCCACCCCCTTCCCAGACCTTGACCGCCTTCCCCACATTGTCCCCTCACCCAGGACTGCCTTCAGTCCACGCCCACCCTCTCCCACCCCATGTGCTCTTCCTATGCTGGCACAGCTCTGGCCATGTTAAGCCATTACGCATCAGTGTGCTAGCTCAGTTTCCTTCTGAGTAGCTGTGCTTTATGACAACTTAAGAAAAAGCCGAGAAAGCTGAGACATCACCCTGCCAACAAAAGTTTGCATAGTCAAAGCTATGGTTTTCCCAGTAGCAATGTATGACTGTGAGAGCTGGACCATAAGGAAGGCAGAGCGCCAAAGAATAGATGCTTTCGAATTATGGTGTTGGAGAAGACTCTTGAGAGTCCCATGGACTGTAAGGAGATCCAATCGGTCAATCCTCCAGGAAGTCAAGCCTGATTGCTCCCTGGAAGGACAAATCCTGAAGCTGAAGCTTAAATACTTTGGCCACCTCAGGAGAAGAGAGGACTCTTTAGAAAAGACTCTCATGCTGGGAAAGATTGAAGGCAAAAGGAGAAGGGGGTGGCAGAGGATGAGGTGGTTAAATAGTGTCAGAAGCAGTGGACATGAAGTTGTGTGAACTCCAGAAGCTAGTGGAAGACAGGGAGGCCTGGTGTGCTGTGGTCTATGGGGTCGCGAAGAGTCAGACACGACTTAGCGACTGAACAACAACAGTGGCAAATTTGCAACACTTGGGTGCAGGCACAAGGGACTTAAGCAGACTCAGGGCAGCTTTAGGATTGCATTGTAAGTTTCCCAAACTCTTTTCGCTACAAGAAGCTAAATTTGTAATTCACAGCTAAATTTCCAAACTGATATTCCCCATTCCTGGTGACATCCAAGCCAATGTGCAATTGTAATGTGAAAGCACTCGTATGTAAATTTTCATCTAAGTAGGTTAGTACATTAAAGATCAGTTTGAGCTTTAGGTATGAAGATGCCCTAAAGGGAGAGTCATGATTACAATTAGAATCAGTTTTTGAATTCCACACGTCTGTAGTGTTATGGTAAGTGGCCCTATGTAAAGTAAATGCGACTTCACAATCTCTCTACTTTCTATTAATTCAACAGAGTATTCACAAGTGCTAAGAGTCCGGATTAAAAGGCATTCTTGACATCACTTGTGAACAGGAGCAAAATCCTCGTGGTTATCTGACACTTTCAAAATGGCAGTTTTTCTGACATCTATCGCGTTTTGCAATTTCAAAAGAAAGAGAGGGAGAGAAAGAAAGGAGGGGGGACTCCCTTTCCTCTTATCAGCGCCTCCTACTTCCCTCTCGAAACGCAAGGCTTGAAGGCGGCCGAGAGCAAACAGAGCTCCGGATCCTGACTGCTCGCTCACTTTCCCCCACCCTCCAGGCGAGGCTGGCCGCAGCACCGCATGGAGAGATGTGTCTGGAGCGATTGCAAGGGACACGCAGGCGCGATCCTCACTCGAGCT
The DNA here is from genome assembly GCA_029204185.1 of Lerista edwardsae. Taxonomy (NCBI): domain Eukaryota; kingdom Metazoa; phylum Chordata; class Lepidosauria; order Squamata; family Scincidae; genus Lerista; species Lerista edwardsae. The sequence goes on from JAJKFI010000003.1 coordinate 48,056,208, forward strand.
TTTCCCTGTTGCCTTCCGTAGCAAAGCGGCAAATGCGGTGACTGACAAGCGGAGACCGCCCCCCGCCTGCTAATGATACACTCTCGCGCTCGCTCCTCAAGGCTGCTGTGGCCTTGGGGTGACGAGAGGGGTGGCTGGAACGAGGGGCAGGGCAAAGGAGCAGGAGGTAAGGCAAGAAGCAGCTGCTCACGCGCTCTTTGGCGAGGAATGCGCTGCCTTCTCAGAAAAGCCCTCTTTCAGGGAGGCGCAGCCACGGCGGTCTTGCCTGCCTTCCTCCCCAACACTCGCCTTGCTTCAGGCAAATCGTATAAAGACTCTTCACTCCTCTCGCTGCTCAACCAAACTCACACAGCACTCGAGGGAGGCTGCCACCCACCCTGTTTCTTCTGCCTCCTCCTTCTCCTGACTGACTGACTAGCCTGCCTGCCTGCCTGCCTGCCTGCCTGCCTCTCGCCCCCATCACTGCTGCAGTTCTGCTTTCGTTCTCCCACGGGCAGGAACTCCCCACCACCCTCCCTCGTTCTACGAGGTGCTCGCGCGCGCGCCGCCGTGCGCACCTGGGAAAGGAGGCGGCGGGGGAGGGAGGCGCTCCAAGGGGGCGTGAGCTACCTTGACAGTGATTGGCAGCCCGGCCGGAGCCAATGGCTGAGGAGCCTGCGTTTTGGAAAGGGGCAGGGAGAAGCGAGTGGCAGGCTTAGGCGGTGAGGGTAGGTTGCGCCTCGGACTGAGCGGCGCTCTAGTGGCTGGGGCTGCGTGAGTGAAAGGAGAGACCCTGCGAAAGGGGTGGCGGCAGCGGCAGAAGACGAAGACGACAGCGAGGAGGAGGGAGGGAAGGAGGGAAGGAAGGCAGGCAGGCAGGCAGGCAAGAGACGGATCTCGTGCGGTGGCAGCGGGAGGAGCTGGAGCGGCAGACAGGCTCTGGTGTGGTGGGCTGATGCGCTTGGGCAGCCCGCGCCGGCTTCCGAATTGGGTCTTCTCTTACTCATTCTGCCGTCTCTTCACTCGCTCGCTCTTGGATTTCTTCCTTTGGCCACTAATTCTAATAAAGGAGAGGCGTGATTGACATAAGGAAGGGAGGGGAAACCCAAAAATCCGGAGGAGGGAGGAGGAGCGGCGGCGGCAGCGGCAGCGGCAGCAGCAGGAAAAAGGAGCAGGAGAGCGAGAGAGCGAGCGCGAGCTTAGCGGACGAAGGGTGTCCAGTGGATCAGCCGCGGAGCCCCGAAGGTGCCCGGAGACATTGGCTTGCGTTGCCGCTGCTGTAGCTCTCGCCGCCGCCGCCTTCAAGCTTTGTGTCTCGTGTGTGCGAGGGAGAAGCGAGCCAGCCTCTGCCTTCTTCCTCCTCCTGCCCTCCCGACACCTCTTGCCCATTTTGCAACCGCAGCCACAATAAACAAATACGCAGCCAGCTCTTTCGCCCTCCCCGCCCCTCTATGGCAAAAGCACAAGGGGGGAGGGGGACGCCCCCCTCCCGCAGCCGTCAAGACTCCGACCTCGTCCCCCGCGGGCTCCCGTCTTACCTTTCACTACCCTCTCCGTCGTAGACAACTTCGGATCCAGCGCCTTGTGTTCAGACATTTCCAGCAGCCCGGAGGAGGAGGAGGAGGAAAGAAAGAGGTGGTGTTGTGAGAAAGAAATAGGAAGTCGGTGCCTGGTGTGTGTGTTGTGTGTGTGTGTGTGTGTGTGTGTGTGTGTGTGTGTGTGTTGGGGGGAGGGTTGCCAAAGGCTTAGCAATTTGGCACTGCGGACTAGTAACGTCGACGGAGGGTTGCGGGTTGCTGGGTGCGTGGGAGGGAAGCCCCTCGCAGGCATTGAGCTCGATCTCGGGCTGGCAGGGAAGCCTACGCTTCCTTTGGATGCCCCCCCCCATTTTCTTTGAGGCTCGTTTCTCGCCTTTCTTTCTCTTGCTACATTGCAGCAATTTCCCTCCCTCCGGCAGCGTGACTGCTTGGGGCTCGCGAGAGGCTGATTGGGTGGGGAGGGGGTGGAAGTGGAAGGAACCCCCCCTCCCCGTTTCCTTCTTGGCGGCTGGAGGATCCGGAGGCAGGAATCGCTGCAGATTAGCTTCTCTCTCAGCAGCACCCCCCCCCCACTCGAGATTCCTTAGGGCATTTCCACCTTCCCTCCGCCCACCTTGGTGGTGGGTGGGTGGCCCTTTCCAAAAAGGAAAGGACTCGGCGAGATCCGTCAGCCGAAATGCGCTTCAGCTGCCTTACCTCCTCCTGTAGAAAGATGCCTGTGTGTGTCTCCCGGCGTTGACAGCTGGGTCTCTTCCCCCCCCCCCTTCTTCACACCGCTGCTTTTCTTTCCCCTTTTCTAGTATAGCATTAACATGCTGTTTGATGTGTGACAACCTGGACGTAGTGCTGGAGGGGGAGGGAGAGGAAGGAAACGGAGGGGGGTGTCTTTCCTCTCCATTGGCTCTCCTTTTTGGCCCACTTCTCTATTTGCAGGGGAGGGGGAAGAGAATCCACCTGTATACGTGCAGCTCTCTCCTTCCCCCCCCTCCCCCTTTGCCTGTTTTCTGTAGCCGATGCTGGTATGGTAACAGGCAAACCTCTGCAGCGGCAGCAGCAGCAGCAGTGAGGAATCTGTAAGGGATGCCATCATGTCACTAGCTGGATCCATGCCTTTCATGGATGAGGAATGCAGCTTATTTATCCAGGATCCCTGAACTATTGGGATTTAGACAAATACAGATGTGCTGTCGGTACAGTGCCTACAGCAAACGAAGCAGGATGGAAAAGCGGTGCACAAACTGTTTCCACCATCATTTCTATTTTGTATGTAATCTCCCACCCCAGTGATCTGGCTCAGCTGAACATTAAGTTATCTAGCAGATGCATTTGGCTGGGGTATCCATTTTGTTCATGAATATATTATATACTTATCCATTGGTTTCAATTTTTTATGTTAGCATGTGGCTTTCAAGATGCACGATTTTAACGTGAAAGCATTAAAAATGCTTATCTATTCATGATTAGCTGTGTGTGTGTGTGTGTGTGTGTGTGTGTGTGTGTGCACGCACACGCACAGAGACATGCATACACAGTGGAAATGGCTAAATATGGCTGTGTGAAACTCGAGATGTGAATAATTTGCCAGTTCTAACTGTATTTATTCAGAAGTTGCACTGGTTCAATGGGTTTTGCTGTTATATATGTTTCATATATATGCTTAGGATTCAAGGTTTCTGCCCTCATTTGAAACACATCCATCTCTCTAATTTCACTGGTATTTTCCTTTCAAGTAGGTTGGTTCCAGATTATTGCCCGGGGGGGGGGGTGCAGTCCACTTCTTATTGAGGTCAATGGTAAAACTTCCATTAGGTTTAATGAGCCAAGATTGCCTCCTTAAGGCTGCAATCCTAAGCATATTTATCAAGGACTAAATCTCCATTGAAAGCAGTGAGACATGTCCAAGGAAACGTGTGCAATCGAGAACGTAGTTGGGCACTTACTATGGCAAAGTGTTTTTGCAGGCCAGGTTACTTAAAACGTTAAACTATTTTATTTTAACATGTTGCTTAAAATGTTATTTTAGAAAGCAATGCTTTAATCTCTGGTTAGCTTTTACTTCTGAATCTAAGAGATCTAAAAGAAAATCTATTTGGGTATGGGCCAGTGTAAATCTTGCATACGTATTTTAGGGTGAAGTGAAATCACAAAAACAATTTTGTGCGGAGAAGTCCCAACAATCTTCTGCAATAAAGGAGAACATTTTCTACTTAATTGTATGTACAGTATTGTTACATTCCTGTGATGGAACAATAGGTTGCATTTTACGGTCTGTAACATAGACTTGCAGTTGGTACAATGGATGTTGAGAGTTTTTGTTATTTCTCTTATGAAAATCCATAAGCCTGAGAATTGATGATTTAATAAGGGTTGTGGAGGATTCCCTGCCATTTGCATAGAAGGAACTCCTATAGGACTTCTCTGTCAAAATTTCTACTTCACTAAGAGTGCAATCCTAACCTGGAGTTAGGCCTGGACAGTTAGGCCCGGCAAGTTGGACTGGCACAAGGGCCACCGTAAAGCGCGTTTGAATTGCTCTTGGAGTCAGGGAGGATGGCCCACGTCTGTGTGCTGGCCTCTCTGTCTCTGAGAGTGGTCCAAACATTCTTTCAGTGTTCCTTGTGCCAGCCAAACTTGGCTGGCCTAACTGTACCAGCTTAAATCCAGGTTAGGATTTTGCTATAAGATATACATGAGTGGGCTGGATTTGGAAATCTGCTTACTTAAGAGCAAAAATGTTTTTATGTTAAGGAGATACTTAATACATGCTTAACTGAATGCAAGTCACATGGTAGCTTACTTTTGAGTAAACATAGTGCCAATATAGAAGGCTGTCATTGTAAAGAAAGTAAACAACTACAACTGCTTATCTTCCAAAATAGGCCCAGTGAACTATGGTATATGATCTGATGATTTGCAGAATTAATTACTCGCATGGGGGAAAGCAAATTTTGTATGTAAAGGTTTATTCCAGCCATTGCATTATGTTCTTGTCACATAAACATTTACATGGCTACCCTATCTTCTAAGCTTATTCAGGTGATGGAAATGTAACAAGGCTGCCATAGTTTGTGAACCAAGCATTCTCTTGGCCAACCAAGTTTTTGGTTGTAGAAATGTATGATTCTATTGAGCAAGAGACAGGACTTGGCATGAATTGTGTCTAGCAGCACAACTCAGCTGACCAATGAAGGTGGTGATGAAACATGTCAGCCTTTTGTCAATAAGATTTAGAATCACTTAATCAGTTGGTTCTTTTATTGAACACTTAACAATATTTTGAAGGTTTAAATATAGAACCGTGTAGAATAATCCACTGAACATGAAATTGGGTGAACTCAGGAAGGTAGTGGAGGACAGGGAGGCCTGGCGAGCTGTGGTCCATGGGGTCGCGAAGAGTCGGACACGACTTAGTGACTGAACAACAACAACAAAGAATAATCCACATCAATGCTCAAAATGCATAGCATTAGAATAGGCCTATTCAGTTTCATTTTTTTTATTTGTCAAATACAAAAATGGTAATGTATTGTGGAAATATTTTTTTGTTTCCCTGGTAGCAATATTTAAAATAAGAGTTTCAATTACAGAATCTTACTTGTTTTCTGCTAAATTTACTTCACTTCTATGTACAGGTACATTTTGAAAGTACATCTCACTTTGTAAGAACAGGGTGTGTGTGTAATTTTTAGCAATGCATTTTCTCATCTTTGAAAACTCTCTTTGGATAACCTTAGAATACTTCATCTGCTCAACATTTTTAACAGAAATATATATTAAAGAAACTTATTTGGAAATAAAATCGTCTGAGCATATGCATTTTTGTTTCATTCTCTTGGTTGTCTTGGGGAAATTTGTCTAGGAATTTGCCTGCTGCAGAGGGGACAGGGAGAATACATTATGGTATTGTGGATTTTTAAAAAATGTACAGTTACCCAGCAGAAGATTGGAGGTGTTTTGTTATAACAAGAATTCATGTCTCAGTGTAACTCATAGGTAGGCGCTGTTCTATAATTGCCATCAGTGGGTTGGAGGGGGTGTATCAAAATAAAAAAAAATTGTATTCTTGACACTTGGAGTATAGTGTTTAAAGCTAGACAGTATTCATTGGATGGAAATGGAAGGAAAATGATTTCACCGGTTGGCATTTTTGGAAATGTGTGGTAACTTTCTCTTGTACAGCTTGTCACTTACACACAAAAGAACCTTTGCTTCTTCTTGAATGATGCTTTAACATATGTTCATATAACCCTGTAAGCAGTGATGTCATTCAGGAGGAACGGACCAGAACGGGCGTTCCGGATCCTAACGGGCTCCGTGGCTGGTTCCGGGTTCCCGACAAGTGCCAATCAAAAGTGAGTTCCTGTTCCTAAATCATTTGAATGACACCACTGCCTGTAAGACATTTCTTTTAGGGGTGGAAATAAAACAGATGCTTTATTAACTTGAAAACCTTGCTGTGAAACTTTTAGAAGACCACTAGCAGGCATGATGTTTCAAAAGGCCAGACCAAGTGACTTGGCCATTTGGCATCAGTGGCTTTAAAGCAGTGTTCTTCAACCTTGGGGTCAGAACCCCAGTGGGGTCACGAAGCCTCAGCTATGGGGTTGCAGCAACTTATGGGAATAAGAAAGGTTGAAGATCACTGGACTAGAGCACCACTAGGTAAAGGGGGGAGGCATCTGATGTACTCCTTCAGGTACTGGGAAATTGTATCCCCGTTCTGCTCAGGTATTTAGCAATTGTGCTAAAATAGATTTCACGGGTGCCAGGCTACCGGGGGAGTGGGCGGTGACGGGTGGGGTGGGCAGATAGGGAGGGGGTGGGTTTGACAGTGGAGGCCCCAGTCTCCTACTTTATTTATATATTGGGGTGTAACCAGTGGTGTCATCCAAATGATTTAGGAACAGGTACTCACTTTTGATTGGCACTTGTCGGGGTCCGCCCACCGGAAGTGACATCATAAACCGGAAGTAATGTCATGATTGTTGCCATGGATGTGATCAAGTTTGTAATAACTTCAGCTTGGGGTTAGTGTTGATTTAACTTCTATTGCTTTGCTTTCTAGAGATGTGTATATACATATTTTGCTTCAACTGTTCCCTGGTTAAATAGCAGGGGCCAGCTTCGAGTGGGCAGGGCCAGCTCAACTTCTAGAAACCGGTACTCGCGTAGTGGTGCATAGTGGGTGCATGACATCACTGGGTGTAACATGAAAAATAGTGGAAGACAATAGAGAGGCCTGGTGTGCTGTGGTCCATGGGGTCGTGAAGAATTGCACACAACTTAGCCACTGTACAACAACATGAAAAAAAGGTTGAAGACCACTGCTGTAAAGTAGATGTTGGGGGGGGGGGGGAGGTTGCAGAAGGTGGGACTTGCATGCCATTTCTGTAAAAACTTGTGCTTTGCACAAGAACAAAGATGATATAAGAAGGTTTTTTTTTGAGGAGGAAAGTAGCTTAAAACAACAATAGAAGGCATCTTCAGAGCCAGGTTTGACAGAACGTCCTCGGCTTTCAGCTCTTGAAAATGTACCCTGGCAGGACAGTATGGAGAAGCACTCTGTAAGAAAGAAGGTGGGGGGAAGCAGGATAATTTTTTTTCTGATCAAACGTCTTGGGGATCTACAACAGTGGGATTGAAGCAGTGGAGATTTAACATACGCGTGAATAACATACTCTTGCTTCTATTTATGCTGATTGGAATTACTTGGGGGAAATTCTGCTTGGATGGGGTGGAATAAGGCCTGCTTCTAAGGACTTTTGGGTAACCACAGTTAAATGTTTTGACTTGGGCTAATATCTCATAGCTGTCTTCACATCGCAGGACGGTGTGATTTCAGAGCTTCTCAAAGCGCAGCAGCATGGTTTTGAATGCATGAAGCATCTGTGTCAGTAAGAAAAAAATGTCTTCTAAGATGGCAGTCATGCTTGTCCAAAGTAGCAGTGGTGGAGCTTTACCACCAAGGCTGACCTAGGTCAGCCTTAAAGAGATTGAGAATGTGAAAGCAAATCTCTTGCAGGAAAAAGGTTATCTTTCTTGATCCATGACATTGTCATTCAATAGGTGTGTTGGGGTTCATTTCCCGTGGATACCTTTCCAGGTTGCACTGATTATAATGGGGTCAGAAGAATGTCACTATCGGTTACCAAATAGCTACAATTACTGAAAGGTTCAGCTGGCTAATAATGTGTGCCACCAAGTTTGCGAAGTATCAGTAAGACTGATTCTTACTAGAAAGTATTCTAGCAATTGATGAAAGGCTTATGGGGGAGATTTCTGGTGCATTAGATGATACCTTGAAAAAAACCTAGTTTATTCTGGCACATTGCAAAGAATGTGAAGCTTTGCACATTAATCTTCATCATCTTTGAAAAATATTCCCCCTAAAGCTGAAATGCTGGCTTAAGGAGTTTCAACTCTCTTCATATTCTAAGGGCCCAGGTTTTAAGTACTCTGTTTAAGGCTGTAATCCTGGACATACTTACTGTGGAGTAAACCTCACTGAACATGGGACTGACTTGCATAAGATTGCATTATAGAAGCGTCCCTATTAAAATAACATATTGCCTCTAGACCAGTGCTTCTCAAACTGTGGGTCAGGACCCTCCAGTGAGTCATGAAGCACCAAGAACAGCCCTATTGAAAACATGGGATCCTGGAAAGGGGGAGGGCTATGTGGTTGTTTTGTTCGTGTCAAGGTTTTAAGTGGGCTTTTTCTGATTCATTTTGCTTTTGGAAAATGGTTGAGAAATAACCCAACTTATTGCTGCATTCTCAGGAAAGCAGCAGGCTCTGGCATCACAATGATGGCACTTCTGACTCTGACATCATTTCCAGTGGGTCCCAGACAGACTGTCAGTGGGTCCCGGTACTAAAAAGTTTGAGAACCACTGCCCTAGACTACCCTGTATCACACCAATTCTCAAACTGTGGGCCAGAAGCCACCAGTCGGTCGTGACCCAATATTTGGTGGTTTGCAAGGCTGACAGGCAGATTAGGCTATTATATGTACTTCTATGGTTAAACAAGCTGCTACTTGGGGAGGGGGAACACTGCTGCCCAATCTCCATTGTAGCCACACCCCTTGGCATTTAGCAGCAGCCTCTACGGCCTCTAAAAAGTTTGAGAACTACTGACAGCAGGTTATTAGAATTTTGAGGTTTACTGGTTTTGCAACAAAGTATAAAGACAGTCCAAATAACACAGTGCAGGAAATGAGGCTAAATTTTTATATGTGGTGGTCTTGTTAAAATTCCCCCCCCCCTTTTTAAAGAAAATACAGTATTGGTTCAGCAATGAGTCTGGTATAGTAACTATTAAAATTCATGCACTCAGTGATGCACATTCTGACTTTATTGGAACTAATGGCCAAGCAAAGCTCAAACTGGATTTCAGTCCTGGGCTTTTGTTGATAGCTTCTCATTCTCGAACAAGTGAACCGGTTTCCTTTAGTGATGCGCATATCTGTTCAGAACCCAGTGAACCCAGTGCCAAGTGATACTTGGTTCACTAAATTCCTTGCATTGGTTGAAATGGGTCCACATCATTGCAAATATGGGAAAATTTTAAATGGAATGCTCAGCCCTTAGAGGGGAAAACACATGCCCTGTATGAAGTGGAACGCATAGGGCACTCCCAGGTGTATTGCTAAATAACTTGTCTGTGTAATCAGGGAAATATGCCTGGGTTCCTGTTCTGAGCCCTCACCAGAGTACTGGCTTTCAAAGTACCTTCCTTCCCTCGAGGAATCCTTTAGCATTGGTGTGCTAAAGAGAGCCTTCTGAAGGCTCTTCTAGGCTCTTCATGTCTTCTAGGTTAGGTTGCACAGGCAGTTTGTACAGGTAAAGGCCGGCCTTGTATTGCGGCCTGCTGTGAACTGAGAGGGCACTCTGGAACACACACGGTGCTCTCCTATGGCTTCATGGAAGATTGGTGGCATTGAGCAGGTTGGTTTTAAGGGAGGCCTGCATGCCATGGTGGATCTTCTAAGAGATGAGTCCCTGATAAGCTTCCAGGGAATTCCAGATTTTCCATTTATCCGATTGGATAAACACTGCATCAGACTTTGCAATCTGCCTTGGATATTTGCCTTGGCAAGGGAAAGGGGGGTGTATACATTTTTAAAATAAAATATTAGGCCAATGTTTTCTTTTCTGAGATGGTACCAAAGGAGATCTTCCCTGACCCCTCTGTGCGCCTTCTTGGGCAAGGGGCTTGATTGAGAGGTAGCATGGCACCATGTCTAAGAGACTGATGGCCCAGTCCTATCCAATTTTCCAGCACTCGTGCAACTGTGCCAATGGGGCATGTGCTGCATCCTGAGATGGAAGGATAGTCATGGAAGCCTCCTCAAAGTAAGAGAACATTTGTTCCCTTTACTTACCATGGGGCTGCATTGCAGCTATATTGGTCCTAAAATGTTGGCTAGGATTGGGCTGAGAACTATGTATTGGACTTCCCTGTTTGAATCCTGCCTCAGCTTGCTTCAGTAAACTGCCCATCCCTTCATCAGCTCCCGAACCTCAATATGAGGATAGTGCTTGCTTGCATTACAGGATTGTTGCAAGGATTTTACAAAGTAGTTCTATTATTGTGGAAACACACCTCCCCCTTCCAGTCTGTGTGACAGAGAGTTCAATCAATCAATCAATCAATCAATCAATCAATCAATCAATCAATCAATCAATCAA
>JAJKFI010000003.1:48066427-48077805 GCA_029204185.1 Lerista edwardsae
CAATCAATCAATCAATCAATCAATCAATCAATCAATCAATCAATCAACAGGTACTTATATACCGCTTTGCAACATGAAGTTCACAAAGCGGTTTACAGGTAAATAGTAATAATAATAAAGTTAAATGGCTCCCTGTCCCAAAGGGCTCACAATCTAAGAAAAAGGCAGACCACCACCAACAGCCACTAGAAAGACTGCGCAGGGGTGAAGAGGGACAATTACTCTCCCCTGCTAAATATAAGAGGAACACCACTAGAAAAAGTGCCTCTTGCCCAGTTAGCAGGGGTTGTGTTCTTATTTATTGACGTGACACAGGGATGAGCTGGGAGGGGCAATTTTTGCAAACACTTGCATTAGCTTAAAGAAAAAATAGTCTCCTTGGTGGGTTTTCAGCGATTGGTTCGCAAGAAGATGAAATGTATCAGCTATTTGGAATGAAAGCTGCAGTTGCTGAATAGGCCTTGCTTGCCCTCATTGATGTCGACATGGAACCAGAACTGTGATTTGTTGTTTTGTCATTGCATTCATTACATTATCATTATAGGAAGGAAAAAGCAACCAACCAGAAAACGGTGATTCTTAAATAGTACAGGGGTGCTTCAGTATCTACTGATTCGGTATTCATGGTTTCAGTTATCCATGGATACCATTGATGTTGCTGTGCCTATTAAAAAGATGGGGAACGTTAAACAGATCTCTTTTTTTTAACCTGGTTGCAGCAAAAAGACTTATGTTTCCCTGTCTTTGAAAAGGTGTCCCCAGTATCCTCGGTTTCAAGTATCCACTGGTGGATCTGGAACAAAACCCGGGGCATGCCTTATTGGGTCATGCCCAGCGATGGGATCTACAAACAACCTGGGGGAACGGAGGGTGGGACTTAGACGGGACTACCGTTTGATTGGCAGCCTGTCCATGCACTTCTGCTTTCGTTCCGCTCGCCCCGCGGCTGTCCCTGGCCTTGGAGGGGGCGCCTGCTCGCCTGGGGGGGAAGGCGCCCCCTCCGAGGCCAGGGACAGCCGCGGGGCGAGTGGAACGAAAGCGGAAGTGCACGGACGGGCTGCCAATCAAACGGTAGTCCCGCCTAAGTCCCGCCCTCCGTTCTCCCAGGTCGTTTGTAGATCCCATCGCTAGTCATGCCCTTATTTCTAAATTGAGGTCCACAAAAAGTGATACTATATTGTCTGAATGTCTTCCCTTCCAACGCTCATGTTGGTAAAGACCAGGCGTATCAACCTTGTTTTATATAGTAGGCCAAATAACATTCATGGGGCCAGCTGAGGGTCAGAAGAAACATTTAGCAGGAAGTGGTGTTATCAAGCAGGTGCTGACCAGAAATGAGCAGGTTTTTTCTTCTCACATTAGCTGCAAATGATAGAGGAGAAAATATGCAAATCTTGATCATGCTGTTACCATGCTGGCTACTCTTTCAGAAACGCGGCTTCTGCTGAAGCATCACTTCACACTTCAGGAGCTCATAGTGATGCTGGGAGGGCCCAAGTATGGTGGGCCAGATATCCAGGCCATGGGCCTTCTCTTTGAAACCCCTAGTACAGGCAAGTGATCCCTGGGAAATCTCAGTAATACTTGAGAGCCAGATATATAGCAGAGGTGAAACAGCATAGCCACACCTGGTAAGCAGCTTTAAAAAATGTCTGGATAAAACCTTGCACAGGTATTTTGAGTTATCTGTACTGTTATCTGCAAAGCAGTTATCCTTGTTCCACAGTACTCTTATTTTTTTAAATGTCCTTCAATTAATACCAAGAATGTATTACAGGGGCTATGGAAAAGTCTAGTTCACTTTTTAGAATGGCAGGACCCACCAGAAATGATGTCTTGGCCAGAAGCGGCATCATCAAGCAGGAAGTGCTGTCATTGTGATGTAATCAAATGACACTCCTGGAATGCAAACTGGCACTCTTGGACTGCAGCAATTGCACAACCATGAAACATTCCTGACAAAAAGCGAGATTAGAACAACATATTATGTAAAAGCACTGAACTAAAAACAGAATTTTTAAAGAACGCTCACTTGAAAATTTGAACTGTTAACATTCATAAAAGGAATACAGCAAGAGTAAGGTCTGCAGGTTCCAAGATGGCTGCTCCCAGCTTTCCACAACCCATGTGACATCAGGTTGAGAAACCCCCCCCCCCCCAGTGAATCCTGACCCACAGTTTGAGAAACACTGGTGTAGCGGAAATGGACACTTTGCATGTGATGTAACGGCCTATGCTTGGGTGGCAGAATATTGTAGAAGATTATTGCTACCTAACTGTTCTGTTGCTTCCTATATAAGTGGTATTTTTAGGCATCATGACAGTGCTGTGCTCACTTCCTAACTGCATGGTTCACAAACAAGGCGATGGTCAGCCTCCATATCTAACACCCAATCTGGAGGGAGGTTTCACTGCAGTCAGTTTCTTTTGTAGTGTGAATAACTACAGTACTGCTACAGTGCAATCCTATATGTGTCTATTTTGTTCAATGGGGCTGACTCCCAGGAAAAGTGTGGCTAGGATTGCAGCCTCAGCAGTAGTACTAGTATTGTAGTGTTAATATGTCGGGACGTAATGAAACAGAGTTACAGTACAGTATTTGAAACAAGGGTTGGTGTGTGTGAAGAGGGAAATGGGAGCAGGGGACTCCACTTTGCCCAGAACTGCTTCCTGTGAAGCCACCCTGAGTTGGAGCTTTGGTAAGTGTAGACCAGTAGTTCCCAAACTGTGGGTCGGGACCCACCAGTGGGCCATATTGATATGGGAAGATGGGATGCTGGAAAGCACTGTGTTTTGCTCATGTTAAGGCTGTAAATAGGCTTTCCCCCCTTTCTGATTCACTTTGCTATTGGAAAATGGCTGAGAAATAACCCAATTTATTGCTGCAATCTCAGGAAAGCAGCAGGCTCTGACATCACAGTTATGGCACTTCTGGCGGGTCCCAGACAGATTATGATTCTAAAAAGTGGGTCCCAGTGCTAAAGTGTTTGAGAACCACTGGTGTAGGTTATGCTGATGGGCAGTGGTTCTTCCCCAGCTACCTGGAGATGCCAGTGTTGGGCATGGAACCTTCCATGTGCAAAGCTCAGGCTTCCAACACTGAGCTATGGCCTCCCTCCCATTTTCTGTATTCTTCAACCTCTTGCTAAATTGCACATGGTTAAGTCTGGCAAAATAGATGCAAGCATCAAATATTTACATACCTGGGTATGTTTGTTTTTTGCCGCAGTGGAGTTTCTTTATTTAATGCTCTGTCTTTTGTTTAAAAGTCTAGTATTCGGTTGGGAATATATTAATATTTTTGTATGAATTGTAGCTCGTGTTGCTGGAACATGGCATAGGAAGTCTTATGGTTGAGGGTGATGTTACTTATAACTCACGTTGAAGGGTATATTTATTGCTCTTTTGTAACCTTTAAGGTGGCAGAGAAAGACAAATGAACGAAGCCTCAGCTTGCAAAAGAGGCTGCCACTTCAAGGCAGAACTCAGCAGAGTGCACTCTTTGTGGCTACACAAGCTCAGGTTTTTCAGAAGTGGTTGTCTTATGGCAAACGGTTTCCGCTTCTGAGGCTTCCACAAGTTGGTTTTTCCCCATAAAAAGATAACTGGAGGTTGGTCTTATATGATCGGATTCTGTGGTCTCATCGTATGGAAAGAGCCTCCTCATGAGTTTTGCTTAGTATCATCATCAGCTTTGCCTGACAGCAGCACTCCAGGATCTCTCCCAGTCCAAGTTAAGGAGGCCAGGGATTGATCCTGGGCCACTTGCATACAAAGCAGGTATTCTGTGACTGCACGGCAGCCTCTCACTGCCCGGTCTCCTTACCATCTCTATAAGTTGCATAACTCTATAACTTAGAGAGGTGCATCTCTCAAAGCACTTCATGTAGATCATCACAGCAGGATTTAGGATGGCTGTGTAGGTCGGTCATTTGCAAATGGAGAACTGGGTTGAGGAAGAGCCGCATGCCTGTGATGAGTTCATGGCAGAGGCCATATTTCAACTGGCTTCCTAGTTCAGGCCTCGGTCCCTTGATGTGTCATGGGTCTTGCGTATGAATTGCATGTGTTCGGCCACCGATCTGTGACCCCTCCCTGATGTTACAATGTGAACTAATAATGTCTGTGTGAACAGGGATTGAACAGAAATTCTTTTGAACTATTTGAAGACCCAGAGCATTAAAAAATAGTAGGGATGAATGACATAGGGTACTGCAAGATGCTAGAGCAGTAGTTTCCAAACTGTGGATGGGAACCACCAGTGAACTGCAAGCCAATTTCAGGTGGGTCACGAAGCACCTAGAAAATAGGGGAAGATGGGATTCTGGAAAGGGGGAGGGCTGTGTAGTTCTGCTTGTCATTGCTGCATTCTCAGGAAAGCAGCAGGCTCTGGCATCACAATGATGGCACTTGCAGCTATGACATCACTTCGGGTGGATCCAGGACAGATGGTCATTCTAAAAAGTGGATCCTGGTGCTACAACATTTGAGAACCACTGTGCTAGACCATTTTGTGTGCTGTACTATCACCTTTGAGATTTAAAGCTAGCTAGCTTCAGGCCATGAGTAAATGGTCCTTCTGATGTGCGTACCTAGGGTTACCAGATACAAACTAGGACAGAGTGCCTATACCTTTAACCATTGTATAGAAGAGGGAATGTTGGCACATGCAGTTCATCATGGAAGGGTTTCAAAAGCTGCACCTGCCAAAATTTCCTCTTCTATACAATGGTTAAAGGTATAGGCTCTATGTTCCAGTATGTATCTGGTAACCCTATGCATACTCCCTTGGCCCATGAATGTCCATAGATGCCTAGCATGAGAAGCAAAATTTTAGGAGCAAGTGTTATCAAGTATACTGCACTGCTTTCTTTCTCCCATAAAAGATTGCATAAAAGAAGAGGCCTATGTAACGCCCAGAGAGTAAGGCAAGAAGGGCCAGCTCACAGATATACCATATGGTAAGCAGCCTAGGTGTGTAATGGGTATGGTTAGCAACTATTATATCTAAAAAGTAAAGTATAGGCAGTATGTACGAAATATGAGCTGTCTGAGAATGTTGGAATTCTTACCAAGCAAAGGAGGATACAGTCAAGGTTCCCAAGATCACCTCATTTTATCAGTGCTTTCCTGATTCCCAAAACGGGGAACTTTTGACTGTGAACACACATTCGGAAAACACAAGGTCAGACTTGCAACCCTCATATATGAGACTGCTTTATATTAATAATAATAATAATAATAATAATAATAATAATAATAATAATAATACATTTATTTATATACCGCCTTTCTTAAGATCACTAGATTTCTCTAATGATTGAACTCAAGGCGGTTTACATAGGCAGACTTTCTCACAAACCCGAAGGTTTTTACAATTTACAGAATGTTCTATCTTCCAAGAACAACACTCCTACAGATCTTTCTTTCTGGATTTAGCCTTCTTTCTTTAGCCACCCGTCTGTCGTCTGCTGGCTGATGAGGCTTCCCTGCTGCCACCAGAGATGCAGCTGATTTCAGCACACTCCTCCTCCCACAAGGCAGCTGAAACTCAGCTTGTAATCAGCTGCAGTTTCCAAGGTCTGCTGCTCGCAGTCCCGACCTTGAGATCTTCAGGTGTTATCTTCGGGCAAATGGAGGCATTAACCCTCTCGGCTAAATCTTCTTAAGTCAGACCATAAGTCCAGCTAGATCAGTATTGACATCAATGTATTGCAGTTATCTGATAGGGTCTTTTCCCAACCTTCCCTGAAGATTTCAGCACCTGTTCTACCCCTGAACAATATGATGGGACCATGAAAAGGAGCCTGGATATAAAGGAAGACACCAAGCATTGTAGCTGTGGTCTAGGGTTCAAACGTTTTAGAAACATGACACCTTTCCTAGAGGACACGTTTTCCTTTAGGTAAAGTTGTGTGGCTTTTAATCCATGCTTGTAATCTGCCTGTGTAATTCGTAATCCATGCTGATTGTACACACAGGTTTTTTGAAGCTTGTGGTTTCCCTTTCTGTGTCAGTGCAGCAAAGCTGTTGTACATGATCATCACAAATGTTGCATCTTTGTACATGTACACACATCACACATAGGTTGCATTCCCCCCCCATATATATACACGTAAATACTGTCCTTTTAGGGAACCAAATTTGAATTTACAGTAGCAATTGATACAAATTATTTTACCTGTAACGGTGGCTTCTAAATTTCTTGCTGCTTCTGTTTGCTTCAACAGTTGATTTAGTGACAGAATTTTGAAGCAGAACTACTTGGCATTTTCAGTAATTTTTCCCCCTGGGGGTAATAGATTCAGAAAGAATTCTTGGTTTCAAGCATGTTGTTAACCTTTTTGGTATGTTAAAAAGTATTCATAAAATTCTTGTGTGAATTCCAAGTTATGACTTAATTTCCTTCCACTGATAAATTGATTGTTTTGCACATTTTGCAATGGTGTGTGTGTGTGTTTGTTTATTCTACATTTACCCATAGGAGAGAACTGTAGCCAATTCTAGACCTCTGAGATGATATAGAATAGCACATCTGTGCAAATGTATATAGCATTGGAATATGCATATACCAAAGTAATATGTGAAACAGGCCTAAATTCTTAGTTTGCAAGTCCCCTCTCGTGTACATACTTAATACAAATGAAAATGCATTTCTTTGATTAGCTGAGGGTTAAATAAGTGGTATCTATAAAAGGAACTTGCGTTCAGTTCTATCTGAGCTGACATCAGTGCAAGCAGGCAGCCTGCTGTTTCTGACCCACTAACGTGCTTCCTATAAGGTTAGCTCTCATTAAAATGGATCCAGTTGACTTCTGTTGGGTAGGAAATCTTTTAATAAGGCTATGTGTTAAAATATCAGATAGCTTTAAAACATGCAGTTCTCTTAGGAAGATGTATCTTCTTTGGTGTGTTAATGAAAGAAATGTAGTCTTTGGCACTCCTACAAATTATGGCCATAGCACAGACTTGGGCTTGCATAGAGCAGGTATCCATAGGGGAGGAGAGGGGGAAGTCGTAAACAGCCCTACTGGATCAGGCCAAGGGCTATCTAGTCCAGCATCCTGATTCACACAGTGGTCCACCAGATGCCTCGAGATGCTCACAAGAAAACAAGATGTCTGCATCTCTTTGCCACGCCCCCTGCATCTGGCATTCTGAGGTAGCCCATTTACCTTTGCACTCCCCCAGTGGAGACACCAGACTACAGCTTGGGTTTAGCTTTATTAAAACAAATAACCATTTTTTAAAAGCATGAAACCTACTGAACACTCTGTCCCGCCCTCACCAGTCTGGAATAGCTGTCTGTCTTTGCTCAGTTGTGGCAGCTCTTCTGGACCCTCATGGAACTCCTCACCATATATGCGGTAGCTCAAACTGATAACCTATATAGGCTTTCATGATGTGTGTATTGCCTTGATCACTGACACCATGGCAAACGGTGGAAAAATCTGGAGTTGACAGTGGCTTGTTGCTTTGGTGGCAGAATGAGGAGCATGTGTGTACCCTGAGACCTTTGAGCCAAAAACCTGGATGTGGCATACTTCACAGAAGTAGAGAAGACAATATAGGTCATTGATATTTCAGTGTTATTGTTGCCAACACAGTGTTGTTGTTGCCAACACTGTTTCAGAGCGCAGTCCTGATCTGGAGTTAGACTGGCACAGTTAGGCCAGCAAAGTTTGGCTGGTGCAAGGGCCACCGTAAAGCGCATTTGGACCACTCTCTGAGTCAGGGAGGATGGTGCATGTCTGTGTGCTGGCCTTTCTGACTGCAAGAGTAGTTCAAACATGCGTTACAGTGTCCCTTGTGGCAGCCAAACTTTGCTGGCCTAACTATGCCGGCCTAACTCCAGATTAGGATTACACCGTCAGTGTTATTGTTGGCAACACAGTGTTGGTGTTGCCAAAACTTGATTATACCAAGGTAGGCAACCTGAATGTGCAAAGTCTTAAAGAAGATAGATGATCTGCAGTGCTGCAGCCTTGTGGTCTGATCAGTGGCCCTTTATTAGCATGATCTTGATTGGAAATCCTGCTTCACTTCCTTTAGGGCGAAGTTGTGGCTCACCTGGGAGTGTCAGCAAAGGAACCAAGATAGAGTTGGGCGAGATCATGCACCTTTGGAAAAGGAGCTCATTGATGGCATGTAGTGCCTAATGTGTGTTGATATTATTTCCTTTCCTGCAGTTTTTCTTTAATGTTCCTCTTCCTACCTTGTTGTTTGGTATTATACGTACTTAAGTTATATTACAGTATTTTGAGCCATTGCAATTGGATATAAAGCTGGTTGTCTATGGAGTCACTACCATTTACTTTTTGTTTACAAGTGGGGTGTGGCTGGCTTCTCTCAGGATTAATTGGAAAACAGCAAACTAGTGTGCCTTGCGTCAAATAGCAAGCTATGCTTTAAGCACATTACATTGAGTTCATCTAGTAAACACATCCTCTTTTTTTTTTTTGTACGTTTTCCTTAATGGTGTGCCAATTTGCCACACTGTAGCAAAAAGACATGCTGTAATGGTGAGCCTTGCTACTTTTTATTGGAATGAAGATGAAGAGAAAAGACTTCCTCCCCCCCCCCCCCAAAGCTGGATAATTGATAGCTCCAGGCTTGGCTATTTGCATACATTTTGCCACTGCAAAGTGGGGCCTAAACATTGTTACCATATGCGAGTGGGAGTTAGTTTTCCACTACCACATCTTACAAGTACAGTATCTGGGGTGATGTTTAAATGACCCAGCCATGTGGTTGGGAGCAGATTTGCAAAGTGTTTTGGAATTGCAATCCCTTTCCTAGCTTGATGGCAATTCCATAGTTGTCTCTGTGTCTCTCTCCCTATCCCATATATTGGTGGCAGACTTCCATGTGAACTCTGAATAGGGTGCATTCCCTCAGAATTTAATTGAATCGCCTCTTAGTCTTTACACATCAGTTTGCGAGACCCGTGGTGGCTTTTGGTTATCTTCATCAGTTGACTTAGGTTGATGAATCTGACTGCCCTGGCCAAAGTGTGCCCTATACTAGTAAACATCCAGTATTTTTCTTTAGCTGTGCATCTTGGAGGAAGAGTGGGAATGCGGCCTTTCAGAGGATCTTATTTCTGCCATTACTGATTGAAGAACTAGTTCACAGGGACCCCAGAATTCCTGGGAACAAACTGCAAAAGCCACTGACTTAGAGCTGGGTTAGCAGTGCAGTTTGTAATCAGAAAGACCAACACCCTATGAAAATTGTATTTAGAAATACATTTTCAAAAATTCACTTTCTCAGAAGAGCTGAGTTTTATTTCTGTATTTCCCTGACTATGTTGTTGGAGAATATTGTAGTGTGATGTAAAATTGTGACTCATATAAAATATTATAAATTATCTGGCTTCTAAATGATCATGAACTTCTGTGAGCTATAATCATTGTAGCTGCAGCATAAACAGTTCCCATAATTGTCTGTTTTTTCTTCTTCCACTGAATGTCTTCATTGGCATTAGAAAGCAGATGCATTGTTTTCATTTTGAAATGCAAAGGGACAAGAAAGGTAATCTCTCCCTGAAGAAAAGGGGCACACTGGGGAATATGAAACCCCAGTTCTCTCTGACTTCGGCTGTTATTTCCCTATGGGCTGTGAACCTCAGGTGTAGTTGTCTCGCAAGTAAACAATATTTGCTATTGAGTGCTTGGGGATTAGGGATAACACTCTCATTAAATTGTGTGTATTGTTCTGACATTAATTTCAGATTGGACGTACTGTAATATTTCATTGACTTAGATTAAGTCAATTCATAATGAAATTGATTGGCAGTAGATTGAGGTCAGAGAAAATACCTTGCTGCACAACACATAATTTATGGCATTCACAGCACTTCCAGGAGATGTGTTGATCTCACTAGCTGTGTCACTGTGATCTCACAGTGTGTCACTAGCTTAGTCGGCTTTTGTGGTGATCTCCAGGGTAGCACTAAAGAAAGACCATGCATTCCCTCCTGGGGAACTGGGTGCTTCTCACCATCCTGAGAACAAATCAAAAGTCACACATACAATCATTTTCGGGTGTACCTCTAGGATAAATTCCACTGTCACCAGATCATTAAGCTTCAACCCTTCACCCTGCTGAGAGTCTGTAAGCCAATCAATCGCCCTTACCCTGAGTTACTTGAGGGAGATGGATGGATAGAATGCTTTGCTTCTTTCTCTCTCTCTCATCAACAGTTCCCCATGCAATCACATATGCACACTCAAGCCTTCTTTGGGTAGCAGGCAAGGCTGAGAAAGCCTTCGGAGGGAATGCTCTTCCTAGGATGTAGCTCTTCCCTAACTGCTTAGCACCTTGCATCTTGCAAAGCCCAACTTGCATCTTCCCCACACCTTGTTCCCATTTTTTTTGGAGCCTACCCCCTTTTCTCCCCCACCCCCAAGCTCTGGTAGGCTGATTTGAAGTCATTCAGATTTCCTGCTCCTGAGTCAGATGAGCAACTTGGACCTAGGTGAGAGCTAGGTTTTAGACAAGCCTGTTTTTCTTTGGTGAAACCAGGCAGTCGTCAGATTCCAAATTACGTTTGAAAGATGAAGGCAATGTGCAATACATACTACATGTAATACCTGGAGTGAGGATGTGAAAATCTGCTCTCTCGGTGTACATCAAATGCTGTATTTTTGGAGGAAAAATAGAGGCATTTTCTCAGGAAAGAGGATCTTGCTCATGACAGCTTTAAAAAAGGAGATCAGACAAGTTCATGGATGGAAGTTCTATCTCTGGTTCTTAGTCATGATGGCTGTAGTCTACTTCCTCGTTCAGTGGCAGTATCAGTTGTGGGGGAGAAGTGTGCCTTCTGTTCGTGGGCTTCTCGGAAGCAGCTGGTGATCTGCTGTGGGTCATGGGATGCTGCACCTTTGGTCAGAGCCAGCAGTCCCGCTCTCAGGTCTTTCAGTTATGCAAAAGGTAAAAATTGAGTCATTAGTAATTGGATGCAGAAAGAGCACATAGAAGACATCTGCTAACGCTAGGTGTAAAACTTCTATTTTCATAGATCAGGAGCCTCCTCTACTTCAAAAGCATATTTAGCCTTCACATCTTTCCAAAATGGCTACATGTATGCAGTCTGTAACTTGCTTCAGCTCAAGAAGGTTTAATAGCAGGAGACGGCATGATGTCATTTTCTTGAAGCCACATCCGGGCACCTGCGGCCATATTTGTTGACTCAGTCAGATCATTGCCGCCAAGGAGGATTGCCGCAAATTCACGAATGAAAATCTCCCTGCATGTGTGTAAAAGTTAATATCAACCTCTTTAATCATGCCTGCGTGTTCACACTTTATTTTTCCGCCTTTCATTTTCTACTGTAATGTTTATGAAGTTCTGAACATTAACAGAATTTTTTTTTT
>JAJKFI010000003.1:48077815-48096279 GCA_029204185.1 Lerista edwardsae
CCCCCCCCCCAAATGGAGTGATTCAGATGCGGGGAGATGTGGCTGGGTGACGCACAAGAGTGGGGCGGGAGCGCTGGAGGCGTGTTGATGTTATCCTGCCCCTGGGTGAGCTACGAACAGAGAACTGGAAAGGGGGCCCCCTCCTCTCACACTGGAAGTACTCATGAGGCCGGAAGATCACTGAGGCCGCAATCCTAACCTGCACTGGAACAGCACAGACCGGTGGGTTGGGACTGCACTGGAGCCTCCTCGGGGCAAGGGCACATTCACGCCTTTGCTCCGGGGTAGGTGCCAGCCGCCCCAATGGGCTTGCTCAGAACTGCACCTGCTAAATAGCAGGCGTGGATGTAAGCAAGCCATGCAATCTGAGGGTTTGGATGTGCCTAATGGCTGCATCCAAGCTCCACCCCCTTCCTGGGCCAGCCCACCCACCCTGCCCTGTTCTGCCCTCCCCCTGCCTGGAAGAGCCACTGTGCTGTCTGAACACGGCCAGTGTCTGCCCTCGGGCATGCTTGGGTTGTGCTGTGAGTTAGTTGTTCGACTGCCTGCTCTTCACTCCATTCCCCATCCTGTACTGAAAACCCTTTTTGCTGTTTAAGGGCAGAGATGGTGACCAGCACAGCAGATGTGCTAATGGTCATTGCAATTTTCCATTCCTGAAAGTCAACACCACATCCTTCAGAGAAAGAAAAATACCGTGCGGCTTGCTTTAATTTGCACACTTCTGCCAATGCAAACATCTGTGCTCTGCTGTGAGCATAGAGCAAGTTTATTATCTTAGGATCCTCTCTGAGCAAAATAATAGTGATGCTAAAAGTTGTGTTCCTTTTTGTGGTTGTTGGGTTATCAAGCTGCTTGTGGTTTCAGTCGTTCTTCCAGAGCACTACTTGAAGTTTACTTGTGCCCTTGTTGAGAGGGATGAGCTCTCCTGTTAGCATGCTCAGCCTGGACCTTTTGGAAAATTTAAATTTAATTTCTATAAATGCAAGAAGCCCAACATGAAACCAAAATGAAACAAAGCCCAAAGACCAAACATTTGGTCTTAATGTGAACTTAACTTTCAAATGACATGGGGCGTTTATTATATTTTTAAAAATGTATATCAAGTTAAAAACTGTGCAAGTCTGCTTACAATAAAATCAAACGTATGTATTATGGATTAAAACACTGTGAGCATGTACTGATAGAACAATGGACAATAAAAAAGATAATAAAATAGCAATATATAAATAAAACATTCCCCTTCAAATACAGGGAGCCATGGCAGAAGAGTTATAGTTATGATGGCAGTGAGGCACCCACCCCCTAGGCAATTCTGCCTTGAGGCAGCTCACAACAAATAAAATTACAATAATTAAAACACTCCTAAAAAGGTGATGGAATACAATAAAAATATAAGAAAATGCAAGGCAGACGTGAACACTGTATAAAAGGAGCCACTGATTTATCTAAAAAAGGCTAGAACTCAGAAGGTTTGTCTAAAAAGAAATGTTTACATGCCCTGTTAGAATGTCCCTAAGGAAGGAGTAGTACAAACCAAAAGACTGAGTAATGCAGGCCAAAATAAGAGTTCTCTTGCTTAATAAAATGAAGCTTTATATGTTCTCTGTACTGGCGTTATTTAGCTCATTTTTTCTTTACAGCTGCTCAAGTCCACATCATGCGCAGAGATCACAAACATGATAAAGGTCAGACGCCATTAGGAACATTAAGTACTCCTATAAAGGTGAAGATTTGTTTTCCTTATGTGGAGTTTTCTGTTCTGATTGCAGCTCTTTTAACCAAATATAAATGAGACCTAAACAGCAGTGCTTGGAGCTATGGTATGATAGGGCAGCCCATAAATCATGTCACACCTTTAAAGGATTAGTAGCATTATGACACCCGACGAATTTGGAATTAGTTAAAATAGGACAAATTGTGACCTATTTCGTCTGGTCACCTCTGGATGGTCTTCTGAGGCCCATCAAGGCTTCAATTCATGAATAAAGGAAAAACAGAGCAATGGTAATTATGGCCATTTTTAAATGGTGGGGGGCATTGGACTTACGGTAGAATAGCTAAAGCACTTTGGTTGGTAATGCAGTTGAATTCGCTATTGACTTAGATCATGGCAGAGAAGAAATTTGATGTTGAGAGCCATAAGTAATGAAGAAAAACTTAGAACTGAGTAAACTGGGCAGGAAGAGCGGTCTGGAGGTTGAGCTGTTGCCTTTGCCTGAAGATGCTAAGCAGGATCAGCCTTGGATTGGCCTTGGATGGGAGACCGGAAGTCACTGACAGAGCTTGTGGAGGAATGGGAGGAGTGTGGAGGAGTCAGCTGACAAAAGAACTGGCCAAGGTGTGATCTGTGGTGGACTGTGAAGGCTCAGAAGGTACAAGACTGCAGCCAGGATTATGACCACACATTGAAAGGGAAACATCTGAAGAGATTGAGGGTTCTGTGAATGGTACATAGAATAATAATTGTAAAAACCCCAATTGAAAAACAGCCTGCTCATGTAAACTGCCTTGAGTCCAATGAAATCTGGAGAAAGGCGGTATAAAAATACATTAAATAAATAAAATAAAATGAAGCTGGTGTTTCATAGATTCATAGGAATGTCTGGAAAGAAACAGGTAGCAAAGCCAATTCCTCTGGGATGGATTCTAACTGGAAAATCCACCTGCCAGGACATCTGAAATCAGAATGTTCAGATCATGAAAAATATTGGACATTGTTCTTTTGCAGGAAAAGGTTCTGCATATGACTCATTTCGGTGACTAATTAAATGAAGTTATAATGTATTCCTATGGGCTTGCACTGGAGTGCTTGAAAGGGGGGGAAGAATGAAATGTGCACCATGAGATGCGGAATGAGAGAAGAATAAAACAAAGCTATAATTCATCAGAGGGCATACCCGATTTTTGCATCCCACAGAGCTGAAGTAATCGGTTATAACACTACATGTATTTAATCCATTAAAGCATGATCTGTAGGATACTGCAGATGGATAGAGAAGTGCATGTATTCAGGAGCTTAAATGGCACTTTGTGTTGATGGTTTTCAAGCTTTCGTCTCCTGAAATGGAGACTCAAAAGACAAAACCTCTTCAGCATCGCCTTTCTCATATTGAGA
Organism: Lerista edwardsae; assembly: GCA_029204185.1. Lineage (NCBI taxonomy): Eukaryota > Metazoa > Chordata > Lepidosauria > Squamata > Scincidae > Lerista > Lerista edwardsae. Next base: position 48,080,934 of record JAJKFI010000003.1, read on the forward strand.
GCACCTAAGGAGGCAGAAAATGGCAAGTTATTTTCAATCACCATTTACACAGATTTATTTTTTACCTTATTTGTAAGTCTGTACTTGTGCTCTGTTCAGTTTAACATCCCTGGGCCCGACTAAGGTAGGTGACAGTGTGGATTGGGGCTTATGTGCCTCATTGATAGAACACATCCGTTGTGTCCAGAAGGTCCCAGGTTGAATTCCCAAACTTTCCAAGGGATTGAGTTGGAAAGATCCTTATCTGACAATTATTTGCATACAAATTTATACCTCATTTTAACTCTCTAGTGGGCATTCAGAGCAGAAATCGTAGAAAGCCATTACTAGGCAGTGCAGATACTACTGAGCTAAGTGGCCAGTGGGCTGGCTTGGTCTGGGCTCAGAGTTTGACATTACATTGTTTCTGCATGGTAGATAGATATCTCCGGACATGGCAGGTAAGCAGGGTTTCATTCAGGAAGGTAGCACTTTCCCTTTGCTCTCAAGAGCCTGTGATCAGTCCCTGACACGTATGGGGAGAAGGCATTTGGATTTTGTAAAGGTGGAAAGAACTGCATTTTGTTATGGAGCAATGCGATGACGTTTGATGGCAAGGAATTAAATCCCCACCAGTGTCTTCGAAAGTGACATGCAGAGAGGGCTTCTGACCCAGACTTACTGCCTGGTTGTATGGAAATAATCCAATCCTGGAGTGTTCTGTGTTTTGTTTTGTTTTTTCTGGAAAGCGGGGAATAGTTTCTGAATACTGGAGTGCTGTATTTCCGGGCAGGCCCAACTTTGCGGAGGATCATGGGTGGACATGGCGGAACAGTAAGTGCTGCTCCCCATGGGAAGGGCTTCAGCATTGTGCTGGATCTGGCCTATGAGCCGTAGTTTGGCAAATGCTGCCCTACGCTATCCTGGCTACGTTGAGCAGCATCTTAGGTGGTACATCCAGTTTATTTCAGACTTGTGCAACGGCTCCCAAATGTACTGTGGTCACGGTGGCAATTGCGCAAGATTTTGGACCTATCAAGATGATGGTGCTCAGGAGAAGCTAGTAAGAAGAGGTTGCCATGGACAACCCTTGGTACCCCTGTGAGTTTGTCATGGTGCCCTGTGGTGCACAATTTGGAAACGACTGAACACGTGTGCAATAGTTCTGAGACTGCTTTACTAACAGGCATCTGCCAGGTTGTATCACTTGGCAGAGTGTGTAATGGTGGTTAACTGTGGGTCACCAAAGTTGCCCTCATTGCCTTTCTTTGCCAGGTTCTGACATGTGAACTTGTGGATAACTGTGGATCTTGTAGAACAAAGGGCTCGCTTATGGACCACAGGCCAAACCTAGCCCTGACTTCACACTTCAGCCATTACTCAGTTTTGTATAGTTTCACTTGCAAGGGCGCAAAAGGAAAAAAAAAACACTATGAAAAGAATCCCATAATTGTGACTGTATTTTTTAATGTGTAAAACCCTGATTGTGTCTAAGAGCGCAATCCTAACCTGGAGTTAAGCCTGCATAGGTAGGCCAGCAAAGTTTGGCTGGCTCAAGGGCCACCGTAAAGCGCGTTTGGACCACTCTCAGAGTCAGGAAGGATGGCGCACATCTGTATTCTGGCCTCCCTGACTCCGAGAGTGGTTCAAACATATTTTATGGTGTTCCTTGTGCTGGCCAAACTGTGCTGGTAACTGTACTCCAGGTAAGCATTGAGCCCTAAGTGCAAAGAGTACTGTCCTTTTAAATATAAGTAAAACTGTTAGAAAATGCTGTTGACACAATTTTTGTGTGTGTGTGTACGTACGTATATTGTTTTTAGTTCCCCAAGGAGATAAAACAAATTTTCCAGCACCTTTTTTAAGGTGTTCTCTCTGTGTGTTGATTAAAATCCATTTCCTGGCAGGGAAGTGTTTCATAGGAGACCTATATTTTTCTCTTTGGGGCTAATTGTATCTTCCAAGGAAGGGGGGATTGAATTTGCAAAAACAGATCAGTGCACTTGTGGACTCTCACTTCGTGTTGTTTAAAATGAAAATGTCTGATGCGGGATCTTCTATTCTACTTGTAGATTAAAGTTATTGGATTCCATAGTTCACTGTCAGCCCTCTAGATCAGTGGTTCTCGTGTTTTAGACTGGGACCCACTTTTTAGAATGGCACTCGTGTTGGGACCCACTGGAAGTGATGTCATAGCCAGAAGGGACATCATAAAGCAGGAAGTGCCATTGATGCGACGTAATCAGATGACACTCCTAGAATGCAAACTTGAATTCTTGGACTGCAGCAATTGCACAACCATGACACATCTCCGACAGAAAGCAAGATGAGGACAAAATATGATATTGAACTCAAAACAGGTTTTTAAAAAAACCCTTCACTTGAAAATTCAAACTGCACTCACAACAGGAATATACTATAGTAAGAGAGAGAGGTCTGCAGTTTCCCAGATGGCTGCCCCCAGCTTTCCGCGACCCACCTGATGTCAGGTTGGGGTCCCCTAAGTCAGTGATGGCAAACCTTTTGGGCTTGGTGTGCCAAAAATTCAGAAAATGCCTAACTTGACTCTACAGGTGTGTCACCCACCCCCAAACAAAACAGAAACTATTCTTTACTTATTCATTCATTTCTTAAAAAATACAGTCCAATTGTGTGTGATGCTATGAATATATAAATAATCCAACAGAAATATCCAACATCAAATAATTTCATTACAAAACTGAAATACAAGTAAATTAAACTCGGTTGTTGTCAGGTGTTGGTGAATGCTGGTGTGTCAGCCAAAATGTCATGGTGTGTCGCCTTTGACACGCGTGTCATAGGTTCGCCATCACTGCCCTAAGTGGATCCTGACCCAGAGTTTGAATAGCACTGCTCATTCATTTCCGTTTCCGTAACCTTTATTGGCATACATAAATAAAACAATGGAACACAACAAGATACAAATTGCAGTAGCGTAATAAGAGGCTTAAAAAAAGAGGGGGAAATAGAAAGAGAAACGTAAGAAAATCATAACGGGAATTAATTTGAGGATCACCGATAAAAAACCCGGAACTGATACTGTAAGGGGAACACAACCATCACTCAGGAAAATAGGAAGAGGGTCAACAAAGGAATTAGAAAAGGAAGAGAACCAGGGTTCAAGATAAATATTACGGAGATGTTGATGAGCTGGGCATTGAAGGAGAATATGAGTCAATGTATCTGGGGCCAAATGGCAAAAGAGACAAAGCCTTTTGTCACGAGGGGTATTAGAAAAACAGCCTGCATGGACTGCAGAGGGAAAGATATTGAAGCGAGCAAGCATAAAGGCTCTTCTCATATGAGGGTTGGTTAATGAACTAAAATAGTTAAGGAACGACCAAGGGAAGGGGAAAGACCAAAGTATTGGGGAGAACAGGTAGAACAGCACTGCTCTAGATTTCCTGATGGCTAAATAAGCACACACAAAACCCCTCCTAATGTTTTCCGTACACTAGATACCATTAGATAAATAAGTTGCACTCATCCAGAATTTGGCATTGTATGAAACTAATTCAATTAGTATGTAATCTTATAACAGTGTGTAGTTCACCAGAGGCTGACTGCAACTATCCTGTTGGAAACCTTAAGCTTGTTATCTGTAGCTCAGTGATACATTTGTTGCTTTCGTTGACATAGAATGGATGATATATTCCTGGGTTGAGCTGGGCTGAGTGATGAAAAGCTATCCAAAGCCATATATTGCATTTGGAAAGCATAAATGGGGCAAGGATTGTCTTCACCTGGCATTGAATTTAATGTTCCATGATCAATCATGGTTCGTGAAACTACCAAAGCAAAAAGGGTTTAAACTCCTATTTAATGCCCAGTCTACATGAGCAGTGGGAGGTGGTAGAACTCTGAGGAGGTAGAAAGGACTGTAGTACCCTAAGTTGCAGTGGCTGATACCATTATTTGATGTTCCATGATGATGATGATGATGATCTAGCATAGGCAAAGGAGGTTATATGCCAACCTTCTCCCTTCTGTAGTAGTAAAAGATTTTTCCATAGGGAAGCGTTAAAAACATATGATGCTCTTCCTCCAACATCTGAGATCCTGAGTCCGAACAGGACTCTGCCACCCAGCAGTTCATGTCCCAAGTTCCACATTTTATTGCGAAAGCAGCTTTCTCCTGTTTCAACAGAACCTTTAACCCCATTCGCCTTTTCCATCATTCCTGGGAGACTCCAAAATGCATAAGCCCTCCCCACAAGTTATCTCCCTTCTCTGAACATATGTAAGCACTCACTTGAACACATGGAAGGGGAGACAAGACCATATGCTAGCCTTGTGTCCTGACAGGGCATACCATTTCCTCCCAACATGTGGTCTGAAGGGTGGTGGGCAATGTGCCACAGCTCCCTATGCAATTGAGAGTTGCAGTTGTGCAGGGTTTCTGATCGTGTATCAAGCCTATTTGCACAGAGTCAAGTCATCCACATTTCCATAAATGTGTAAAGATTGGGGGTGGGGCCAGTGAGGGTGGCTACGGGGGGGGGGGGTAGGCCTAGGAGACATGTGTAAATCGGGTGGGGGAAGCGTTCATGGTCACACTTTCCTCTCCATGCATTCATTGAACGTGTTGGGGCAGGACAACTTGTGAACCACAGGAGTCACCTTTGCTGAATGCTCATGCATCCATCTTCATCCTGCACACTTTGCTTCTCTAAAATTAAAATTAAGAACTGCTCCCTCTTTGGCAATCTTTCAGTGGGGTCTTAAGACTTTTTTTTTATTTAAAAAAGCTTTTAGTTGCTGACATGCTGGCTGGCATTTTTAACTCTAATTGTGGGCCTGTTTTGTTTTTGTTTTTAAAATTGAATATTTTTAGTTTTAAAAGTTTAATGGTTTTAATGTTACTGTTTTAATTTTTTATCTTTTTATTGTTTATAATTGTAGTATTGTAAGCCGCCTTGGGTGCCCCAATATGGGGCAGAAAGGCAAGGTAAAAATTCCAATAATAATAATAATAATAGACTGAGAATTTCAGAAGTAATTAATGGTGGTGGTCGAGAAGCCACACACATGGTATTCATGTGTATACCACGCACATATGGTAGACATATGAATGTATATACATACTGTCTGGGAAAAGCAGAGGAAAAGCTTGTCCTTCTTTTTGGATGGTCACCATGGATAGAGAAGGTGCAAAATATGCGCAAAATGAATATGTTTTATCTTTGCATCTGTCATACAAGGTGGTGTTTTTTTGTTTTGTTTGTTTTTTGGGTAGCTTAGCACTTGTCTCTCATTCAGGAGTGTTTGCAGTGATGTCATTCAGGGGGAACGGACCAGAACGGGCATTCCGGATCCTAACGGGCTCCGTGGCTGGTTCCGGGTTCCCGACAAGTGCCAATCAAAAGTGAGTTCCTGTTCCTAAATCATTTGAATGACACCATTGAGTGTTTGTAACTGGTGGTGGCAAGAGACAGACTTCACTGCAACCTGGACTCCCCTTCTCAGCCAGCTGCTGCATGCCTGCAATCCGACTGGATTGTGCAAAATGCTTTTGTTTTGACAACTGCTTGGCTCTGCCGTAAACCAGATAAAGAGTTTTGTAATCCCTGGAGCTGGGCTTTGCACTCATCAGGTTTCTAAAGCAGACTCTGAACACAGTCTTTTTTTCAGGGAGGAATGATATAAAGTTTATTTCATGGGTTTAACATTAAAGGCAAATGCATATATGTGTCTTGTCAAAAGTTGGATCTGGAGAAGTATGCATTCAGAATAATCTGAATTTCTGGCCTATCATTGTCAGTAAACATAGGCTGTGAAGGGCTCTGCAGACGGTTTCAGATAAGGCCTGAACAGGACAGATTCTTGTCTCTGATCCAAGTAGCTGAACATGTTTACAAAACAAAGATGTCAAGACATTACAGGCAGCTCTTTGCATACTCTCTGGTGTTTAGAGTACTTTAGTCTTGCACATCTGTGCTCCTTTTCCTGTTTTGTGTATACTTTGCGCCTCCTGGCTTGTGTTCACTGTAATCTATTAAGTAAAGCAAAGGTTTTGGGACAAGGGTTAAACCATGTATTTTTTTTTTAATGCTGCACATGTGTAGTCCTGTTTTTGGTGGTGGTGGAAGTGGTCCTTTATGTCTTGAAATCAATACTGTACAAACTTCTTTTCTATTTAATGTTGCAATCTGCCTGCTCTGCAATTTTGCATCTCTAGGGGGACATCGTAATTGATTTTTCTCTTGTACTTGCCAGACACAAAGTGGTACGGTACAAATTGAAATTTTTGCTAACCTATTGTTGTGATTAATGTGGTGTGCCTTGTTTGGGTGCTGGGCATGTGCTTCGAATCCGGTGACTTAGAAATGCACTGCACTCAACGATATGCTGCTTTCTCCAAGAGTATCGCATGACAGTGACTGAAGTGAATTTCTAAAATGGCACGCTTGTTTGAATCCCCTCATCAGCTCTGCAATACGCCTTAAGTTGTGTCGAGCAGGCCCTTAGGTTAACAGTATGAACCACAATATGAATATTTACATCTCTCGTTCTCTGCACGTTTCCCTGTTGTAGGCTCAACCTGAGATAGGCCCCTGGCCTTTCCATTGATCATTTCAAGCTGTGGGAAGTCCGACTCACAAGAGAAGTGTTATGGGTGGCAGCACACCTAGAGCCACAGAATAGTACTGGAGTGAGAGCGCAATCCTAAACTGCGCTGGAATAGCAAAGCTGACGGGCCTGCACTGTATCCTGTGCAAGTTGGGAATGCTCAGGAGCCTCCCCAGGGTGAGGGCACATTCACGCCCTTGCCCCAGGTGAGGCCCCAGCCTCCCCTATGTGCTCGTATCGGATCTGCATAGCAGGCGGAGAGCTTAGGAGATCGCATGGCCCGGGTACGGAGGGGTTGTGAAGAGCTCCAGAAGGACCTCTCCAAGTTGGGGGAATGGGCAGCAAAATGGCAGGTGTGTTTCAATGTAGACAAGTGTAAAGTGATGCACACTGGGGCAAAAAATCAAAACTTCACCTATAGGCTAATGGGTTCTGAGCTGTCTGTGACAGCTCAGGAGAGAGATCTTGGGGTGCTGGTGGACAATTCGATGAAGGTGTCGACCTAGTGTGCGGCAGCAATTAAGAAGTAAAGGCCAATTCCATGCTTCAGGTAATTAAAAAAGGGGTTGAGAATAAAACAGCTAACATTATCATGCCATTGTAAAAATCGATTGTAAGGCCACATCTAGAGTATTGCATACAGTTCTGGTCACCACATCTCAAAAAGAGCATAGTGGAGCTGGAAAAGGTGCAGAGGAGAGCGACAAAAACGATTACAGGGCTGGGGCACCTCTTTAGGAAGAAAGACTGCAACATTTGGGGCTCTTTAGTCTGGAAAAAAGGCTCCTGCGGGGGGACGTGATTGAGACATATAAAATCATACACGGGAGTCGATAGAGGGTTGTTCTTTTTCCCTCTCTCACAATACCAGAACCAGGGGACAGCCACTGAAATTAAGTCTTGGGGTTAAAACAGATAAAAGGAAATACTTTTTTTTTACCTTGCGGGTAATTAAGCTATGGAACTCCTTGCCAAAGGAGGTGGTGATGGTATCTGGCCTAGATGTCTTTAAAAAGGAACTGGACGGATTTCTGGAGGAAAAGTCCATCGTGGGCCATGATGGGTTGTGCAACCTCCTTACATTAATACTAGGCTACTTCAGAATGCTGTGTGCAAGGGAATGTCAACAGGATGCAAGCATCTTGTTGTCTGCTGAGCTCCCTTAGGCACCTGGTGGGCCACTGTGAGATACAGGAAGCTGGACTAGATGGGCCCTTGGTTTGATCCAGCAGAGCTCTCCTTATGTTCTTAGGTTCTTATGATTTAAAGCTACTTCTGGTTTTTCCCCAAAACCAAAAGTAGCTTTAGATCAGAGATAAACAAGCTGCAGAGGAGATCAGAGGTGGCTGCAAGCTTCAAGAACCCTGCAGGAGGCCTGCGCTGCCCCCCTCTCCACAGTAGTGCTGTGATCTCTTCAGCACTGTCACTGCCATTGAGGAAAGGCCCTGGCCTAGATGCCCTGCTTCCAGTTCCCCTGATGGGTTGCAACCCACCAGTTTGGGAACCACTGCCATAGAAGTTGTTCTGTGAGAAGAAAAACATTGCACATTGCTGGGTTAGTCAACAGCCAAATTTTGGCTCTGCCAGCATCCCTTGTCAAGCAGACTTCAGACTTGCAGGATTTGATTTGAGCTTTACCAGAATCCTGAGGTCTACTGACTGGACCCAGCCAGCCAGCAGTGACCCTGGGGAGAACATGAACGTAGAATGAAGGAACAGGGTGCCTCAGCCCAGGAATTTGTTTGTGGGGCCAGAACTGACCTCTCAGTCTTCTTGTGGAAAAATCTACTTCTGGTTCTCCCCCCCCCCCCGCTCCATGCACATACTTGTTCGGATTTTAGCAGTCGAAAGGCCAAACTACACGGGACAGTAAATGCGCCATCATGCATCTGGAGGTTTTACTTTATTCATGAGTAGCTGCAAATCGGATTAGCAGCGAGATAGCACTGTCCCTTTCTTTACCCCCAAACTCCTCTCTCCTGTAGTATCAGTGCAGCAGGTGGCAGTTTCAGGTTTAAATAGCCACTTTGGGGAAAGACACAGATTTTTTTTCAGCAGGAAAGTAGCACAGAAGGAAATTCTGTGCTGGGTTCCAAACTAATCATGGCTGCTACTTATGAGTAAGTACATACTTAATATGTCATCGTGTAGCTTGTATGTATCACTTGTGCTTTGGCTTAATTTGGTGGTGGTAGTAGTGGTGAAATGGAAGCTGTTGGTGCACTCTCCTTTCATGCTCCCTGTTGCTTTTTCCCCTCCTTTGCATGGGTGTCTGAGGCCCATTCTTGTAATGCCAACCACTGATTTAGTGTTGCTTTTGGCCATTGCATAATGTTTTGTAACAAATGCATGCAAAAGGCCTGAGGCTGATAAGCAGCCAAATTTTCCATATGTCTGCATCTTTGTTGAACTGAAGAAATAGACATTACCATTTCTAAGAACATCTCTCTCTTTTCTATGAAAACAGTGGTGTCTATGTGGTAGGGTGAAGTGAAGACATCTCAGGGATCTGGTTAGATCAGTGGTGTTCAAACGTTTTAGACCAGGACCCACTTTTAGAATGGCACTTGGGTTGGGACCCACCGGAAGTGATGTCATTAAACTAGAAGTAATGTTGTGGCAGGAAATGACATCATCAAGCAGGAAGTGCCATCATTGTAACATAATGAAGTGAGACTTCTGAAATGCAGATTGGCATTCTTGGACTGCGGCAATTGTACAGCCATGAAACAGCCCTGACAGAAAGCAAGATTAGGACAAAATATGATGTAAAAGGGACGTGGTGGCGCTGTGGGTTAAACCGCTGATGCTAGGCTTTCTGACCAGAAGGTTGGAGTTCGAGACTATGCAACGGAGCGAGCTCCCATTGCTTGTCCCAGCCAACTAGCAGTTCAAAAGCATGTAAAAAATGCAAGTAGATAAATAGGTACCACTTTGGTGGGAAGGTAGGCATTGTGTGCGCTACGGCATATAGTCATGCCAGCCACATGACCACGGAAGCTTATCCTTGGACAAACGCTGGCTCTTCGGCTTAGAAATGGAGATGAGCACTGCCCCCTACAGTTGTTCATGACTAGACCATTCAGTTGTGGGGAAACCTTTACCTTTACCTTTTATGATGTAAAAGCACTGAACTAAAAACAAAATTTTAAAAAAACCTTCACTTGAACATTCAAACTGTTAACACTCACAAAACGAATATAACAAGAGTCTGCAGTTTCCAAGATGGCTGCTCCCAGCTTTCCACAGCTCACCTGGCATCAGGTCACACGACCCACCGAGTGGATCCTGATGCACAGTTTGAATAACACTGGATTAGATGGTTGCCTAAAAGTTTTAATAACACTTTCAAGTCTAAAAGTATGTTTTGCATCTAGTGCTACCTTTGTCAGTTTACCTGGAGTAATTGAGACCAGACCACAGTTGTGTTCTTTTGCCTAAAGGGTCCCTTAGGGATGAGCAGTGCAATACCATGCAGGTGCTGGGTGGCTCTTGGGTGGTGAGTAAACATAAACTGCACCTGTCCATGGAGTCTGGTTTGGTTGCTGAAAAGGTAAACAATTCACTTTACCCATAGTCCCCAGGAAAGCTGAAACTGTAAGGGAGATGTGTGCTCATTTAAATGTATTCAAAACATGGATTGAGGTGCCTGAAGTTACACATCTACTTCAAAAGAATTTCTTTTGTTCAGTGATACCTTTTGATGTGTGTGTGTGTGTGAGAGAGAGAGAGAGAGAGAGAGAGTGTGTAACTTGGGATAGCTAAGACCACTACAACGGTGCTTCAAAAAGCCTTCTCAGAACTGCAAACCTTCTTACATCGCAGTCAGCCTCCGTAAATTGATGGATCAAAGGACAGCAATATTAATTGAAACAAACTGTAAATGAGGTGGGCCTGAGACTCATTTCTCTCTGAGGCAATGTTGGTTCTGGAGTGATCCTAGTGTAGGAAGAAAAGATAACAGGTAGAACGAAAGGTTAACATTTCCACTACATTTGTTTTTTTGTTTAAATTGCTTCTCCTTCTCCTTCTCACTTCTCCTTACTTGGATATTGTCAAAAAGCCACATCAATCAATCAACAGTATTTATATACCGCATTTCAATACAAAGTTCACAAAGCAGTTTACAGGCAAATAATAATACAGTTAAATGGCTCCCTGTTCCAAAAGGGCCCACAATCTGAAACAAAAATGCAGAACATCACCAGCAACAGCCACTAGAAAAGACACTGTGCTGGGGTGAACAGGGACAATTCTTCTCCCCCTGCTAAATATAAAGGGACACCATTTGAAAAAGTGCCTCTTGCCCAGTTAGCAGGGGTTAAATGAGATTATAATTTGAAAATATAAATTGAATCAATCAATCAATAGGCTGAAAAACAGATTAATTGCTAAAAGGCTTTTAGTTAGTTAACAGCCCTAAAATATTTAGGGTTTGTTCTGCCAGAGTCTGTAGGCTCAGGGAAGCTTAGAAGTCTTCTCCTCTGCTACAGAAAAATCCTTGGCTATCAGACTTACGCCAGTGTTGTCAATCCTTCCACAAAAAGGTTTAAACAATTGCATGTTTGTTGCACCCCCTCTCCTCCCCCCACATATTTTCTCTCCCATGTAGCGTTCTCATTTCACAATGAGAAGAATAATTCCCACTCCGACAGCCCAATCCTAAGTAAGGCTGACATAGCAGGGTTGTATCCTAAAGCCCATTAGGAGGCAGCAGCAGCAGCAAAGTGCAAGACAAGGGGAGGTTTTCCCCTTGCACCCGCATAAGCCCCAGTCACCCCAATGGGGCTGGCTTGGATCTGTGCCTGCTGTTTTGCAGGCACAGGTCAGTCTGTGCAGGAGTGGCCTGAATTGGGGCCTCCCTGGCTGGGGATGAGCTGTAGGATTTGGCACAACGGTCATCCTGTGTCACCGCCCACTGCGCCGCCCAATTACACCCCGGCACGCTTCTGGAACACCCTCAGCAAGGCTCTGCATCGACCAAGTGCTGCCAATGCTCAGTTGGCGCAAGGCTGGCGCTGCTGACAGTTGCATTGGCGCCCGAATGTCTGCACTGCTGCTTGCACCATTCCAGTGCCATACTGCCAGTACTGATGTGCTTGACGGCACATTTGCGACAGCGCTGGACCAGCACAAGAGTGCAGTGCCAGCACAAAGCAGGTATAGGATTGCGCTCCCAGTCTTGGGGAGCTCTCAAGCCATTGTTTCCCTTTTATTTTTGTGTATTTGGTTTTAGTGTGCCCTTCCTCGGAAGACCTCAGAATGACTGCATGCATGACTTTTCTCTCTTTATAACAACTCTATGAGTAGATTAAGACAAGAAAGAGAATTGCTGTCCCAAAATTGCCCAATAAGCTTTGTTGCTTTGCAGGAGTCTGTGATACTGATACTAGTATTAGAACGACTGGCTCTTTGGTTATTCGCATAGTGTTCAGGTAGAAATAGCTTTGTGTAGATGTGTATATCAGCGGGGGTCTGGTTAGCATATTTCATACAATCACATGCTTGTTTTCCCCTTTAGTAATCCTAGTAGGGTGGTTTAACAATCCTTTTTCATATTACTGTTGTTGATGGCCAAAGAATTTTTTAGAAAAGAAACAGGAGTATACAGTTCTCGCCTTACTCCAGCTAGCCATCGGCACTTGAAAGTCTTTCTCAAATATCCACTTCTAGTGCTGCTGTACAGTAATCCTGTTCCCTGCATGGGTGAATTCCCACAGTGCCAAGAGAATAAGAACCTTTCTCCCTGCATTTTATAAATCCCCAAATGAAACGTTCTTAACTTTCTCAGCACAGTCATTAGCATTCAGAGACCTTGTGTGCGTGTGTGGGTTTTCATGCATTTAAAAACCTTCCAGCACACCGTTCTTTTTGCTTGGGAGGAAGCAACATAAGCCTAATTCAAATGGGTTTGTTCCCACAAATGCTAATATTACAGCTCACCCACACACACTCTGCAGAGGAATGTGTTACTACAGATGCATTATGGTCGTGCCTTCCTGGAAGGGGCCTTTTCTCCAAACGAATCAATAATGTTTGACTCTGACCCTCCCAAAGGCTTATGTGTGGAGGGTTCTCTTGGGGTTGTGGTTGACAAAGCTGAAGCATTGATGGAGATGATGGAATCCAAAGAACAGGTTTGAATTCACAGTAAGTGCTGGGTGTGCAAGGAGAGGCATAATGAGCTTTGAGGAAAAGCAAGCAGAAGACGGAATGCAATGACATTTTTGTTCTGCAGGGCTCCTGCCAGGAATGTTCATCTGTAGAGGCATGCTGTTGACTTACCAACTTTTTCATCTTCTCTGCCAAAATAAAGCATTAACCTGGTAGTCGCCTTGGTCCCTTGGATACTGCGAGAGCAACAAGGAGAATGCTCCTTTATTTCAGATAACGTCTGATTGTTTCCTTTCTTCCATATTCTGAAACTGAAGGAACAGCTAGCAATTCTACGAATAAGGTAGAGCTTATTCTACCGAATACAGCTGGAGCTGTATTGTCCTATGGCAAAAAAGAGTGAATAGGGTCAATGTATATTACTGTATATAAATTAACTTCTTAAATTTATAACCTACCTTTCTTCAATTATGAAACTTAGGGTGCAGTTCTAACCTGGAGTTAAAAAGGTAAAGGTTTCCCCACGACCTAATGGTCTAGTTGTGACCGACTGTAGGGGGTGGTGCTCATCTCCGTTTCAAAGCCTGTAGAGCCGGTGTTTTGTCCGAGGACAAGCTTCCATGGTCATGTGGCCAGCATGACTCTACGCCATAGCGCACGGAACGCTGTTCCCTTCCCACCAAAGTGGTCCCTATTTATCTACTTGCATTTAGGTGCTTTTGAACTGCTAGGTTGGCAGGAGCTGGGTAAAGCAACGGGAGCTCACTCCGTCGCACAGTCTTGAACTCGCCACCTTCTGGTCGGAAAGCCCAGCAGCAGCGGTTTAACCTGCTGCTCCACCACATCCCTGGAGTTAGGCTGGCACAATTAGGCCAGCAAAGTTTGCCTGTCACAAGGGACATCGTAATGTATGTTGGGACCACTCTCGGAGTCAGAGAGGCCAGCACACAGACGTGCACCATCCTCCTTGACTCCGAGAGAGGTCCAAACACGCTTTACGGTGGCCCTTGTGCTAGCCAAATTTTGCTGGCCTAACTGTGCTGGCCTAACTCCAGGTTAGGATTGCGTCCTTAAGGTGGTTGTGTGGAATTCCTGGTGTGTCATATCTTGGAACCAAATTATGGAATAGGAAGACTGGAAATGGGGCATTCATTGAGATGTTTCCAAGCTTTTTAGTGCTAGTAGGAGGCCAAACGATGCTACTGCGAGATTCAAGAGTGCCATCAATCCATATCTCCATGGTAATGTGCAGCAGGGAAAAAATGATATGACATTGTTAGCTGTTCAGTTCCCCCCCTTCCTGGCAAATGGAGGCCAAGGAGGCAGAGTCCAGAGGTAGGGACATACATGACAATGCCCATGTCATTCTGTAATGTTTGATTTGACCTGGCTTTTTGTGATTTTCACAGGAAATTGCAGATGTAAGCACTGTTTGTATCCTTGGCAGAAGGACTAGTTTCTGTCAGTATCATCACTACCGCTACATAACATACGTGATCTGTGATATACACGAACATGTGATATGCAGCTATTCCTATAGGCATTGGTGTTTTTCACACGAAATTAGCACTGTTTATGTGCCACCCACTTCGAAAGGTGACGTGTTCTCGTGTGTGTGGTCACTGGGCTTCCCAACCCTTGGGAAGTTGCTTTCTTATTAGAGAGAGGGAGGGACAAGACTTCCAGTAGTTTAGGTAAAGCTTGATTAACATTCAGGTGATTCCCTGTGGAGGAAAAAACAAATGAATTTAACTTTCTTGACTGTTTTGTTAGCTGTTTTGAACCAGTATATAGCCTGGTTTGGAGTACACAAATTAAAATTTCACAGAAGCTCATTAACTACCTTTAACATGATTCTTCGCTTACACAATTCTTAGAATGGGGAAAGTAGCTCATGTACAAGAATAACTTTTTCACTTTCCTGAAATCAGGAAATTTTAACCTCGGTGTGTGAGTCTAAGTGATTTTTGTTCCCAAAAAAATATTGTTAAAACCCCCAGGGCAGATGGGCCTTATTTTATTCAATTTATAACCTGCCTTTTTCCCCGAAGAGCACCCAAGGCAGCTCTTATTTCCCTTATGTCCTTTGCTGAGCTGTAAAAAGGCCCAGTCACTGGAGAAAATGTAGCCTCTTTTATTGAATGCTGAGAGAGCTTCACTTTGGGTAAGGAATCCCTCAAACTTTCCTTCAGCTGTGGCAAACCACAGATGGGAAGAACAATCCTTCTTAACGCTAGCTTTGCAGATTTCAAGATTCCTTTAAAGAGAGCCAATTACTAGTCTCTTCTGGATGTCTTGCTATGTCTCTTAGTTTCTTATGGACCACAGAGGAGAGTGGCTGGACCATGGGCTAATTTCAGGCCAGCTTAGAAGTTCTGCTGGGTGCATCCCTGACACACAATAAGTACCTCCTTGGTACAGGATGAAATGATGCATATTGGCAGAAATCCATCTATAAGGTATTGCAGTGGTATTCAAAACGTTTTAGACCGGGATCCACGTTTTAGAATGGCACTCATGTCTGAACCCACCAGAAGTGATGTCATTAACTTGGAAGTGATGTTGTGGCAGGAAGTGCCATCAAGCTGGAAATGCTGTCATTGTAACATAATAAAATTATTATTATTATTATTATTATTATTATTATTATTATTATTATTAT
>JAJKFI010000003.1:48096289-48139478 GCA_029204185.1 Lerista edwardsae
ATTATTATTATTATTATTATTATTATTATTATTATTATTATTATTATTATTATTATTATTTTATTTTATTGGATTTATATCCCGCCTTTTTGCCCGAAGGCACCCAAGGCGGCATTACAATAAAAGAAACAATAAAAACAAAATTTAACAATAGAAACAATTTAAAACAATGTTAAAATACAATTTAAAAATTTAAAAAACAGCAAGCAACCAGCCTCGTGGATCATAAAATTAAACAAGATATAGCCTGTCAACAGTTAAAAGCTTTTTAACTTTTTAAAATGACACTCCTGAAATGCAAATTGGCATTCTTGGACTGCAGCAATCGTACAACCATGAAACATCTCTGACAGAAAGCAAGATGAGGACAAAATATGATGTAAAAGCACTGAACTAAAAGCAAAATTAAAGAAAAAACCCTCACAAAAGGAATATAACAAGAGTAAGATCTGCAGTTTTGAAGATCGCTGCTTCCAGCTTTCCAGGACCCACAGTTTGAATAACACTAGGGTATTGCCTTGCTTGATTAGAAGATATCCTTGAACACAAAAGGTGATAGTGAGCTGAATCTTGAGGAAAAATAATTACGTAATGCTGTTTGGGCTGCCCATCTTTAAAGACAGTATTTTGGGTACTGGAAATGTATGTCAGCTTGTCATATCCTGCCTGGCTTAAATAAGTGTTGAGGATGTGTTTTGTTTCTGTTTGTTTCGAATTGAAGCAGACTTTCAGGATGGATCAGGTTAACCGAGCTTCTGTAACAGCTGGAAGGAAGAAATTAAACCCTAATTTGTGTTGCAAAGTCAGGCTGTGCCTTTTGAGTAAAGAATGTGCAAGTCTGGAGACATTACACAGTTTAGTTGAAGAATTTCAGAGTTTGGGACTAGGTATGGGAAGGGGGAGAGGAGATCTCCTGGAACAGTATGCTTGGGAGTCCCTAGTAATGTTGTACTTGTGACTGATCAACAGTGTGTAACTGATCTGAAAATTGATAGGTTTAGCAGCTGTTTTGACAGCTGAGGTTTGCATTCTCTGAATTTAGTATCAAACCAGCAGGGCCACAGTTCACTGCTACCCATTATAAGCTGACTTGTAGACTGACTAATGATGGGAAGATGCTTCAGTGAGTTAAGCCAACATGGCAGTAGAACCACAGTTATGTACAGGCGTGCCCCAATGTCCACTGATTTGGTATCCACTGTTTCAGTTATCCATGGATACTGGATACCTATTAAAAAGATAGGGAAACATTAAACAAATCTTTTTTTACCTTGTCACAGCAAAACCACTGATGTTCCCCTGTCTTTAAAAAGGTGTCCCCAGTATCCACGGTTTCAGGTATCCACAGTGAGGTCCGGAACAGCATCCCAGTGGATACCAGGGATGCCTGCAGTTGGATTTAGCTGTTGTGACCATAGACACTTTCTTTAATAGTTGCAATTCATTGCCACACAATAAAAAAAGATGAGGTACTACATAGTTCTATCATCTTTCCATATATTCTTCATTTACCTCTTCCTTCTTCCTCATTCCATGTGATCAAAGCTTATTTTAGCTCTGTGATACTGGCTTAAATCATCAATATTTTAAAGGGATTACCTTCCCCATAGGAAAAGTTCATCTATCTTCAGAAAGTGCTCTGCTTCCATATCATGATTCCTCCTTGAGACTCGCTTACGCCATTGACTTAGAACATTGGTACAGAAGCATCTTTAAGAATCATTATGTGGCATTATATCATTATGTGGCATTAAATTTTTGCATATAGAAGTTAACAAGTAAACTACTTGAGCATTATTAAGACTGTAGATTTGTTGTACTTGGATATCAGTCCCAATGAAATGACACTTAGTTATCATGGATTTTTAGGGCAAGCCAGAATAGCATTGCTTTAAATTCCTGTTTGGGACAAGGAATTCTAAAACATAATGGCAGGTACCTTCATTTTCCTGTGCATTTTCCCACCCCTTAGAAAAAAAATTTCTCCCAGCTTTGCTCTGTAACTGGAAGTTTTTCCCCACTGGGAGAAAAAAATGACTCCTCCTCCACTTTTTGGTCTGTGGAGCTCTGGCATGATCTGGGTTGGGCCATAATGCATCACTTCAAATTTCAAAATGTAAAATCCATTCCTTGTCCCTTGGCTAATTCTCTAAAAGAAATCTTAGTGGAAAATAATTCTGTATGGCTAGATGGGTTTCTAGCCATTGGGCAGGGAGTCCATTATTAAGTTGGGCCTCAAAGTGTGTGTGATTTCTTTTTTTCTGTTGAAAATAGAAGAGCATTGTTGCACCATGAAAGTTCTTCTTATTAAACTATGGTTTGTTTTTAATTTTACATTGGATATGAAACCATTTTTCCAAGGTGCAATCCAGATAGCCATTTTAGTTGTCTAAGATGATGAAAAACTGAAACAACTTGAGGGGGCTAGTAACAAAACTGACAATTGTTTTGAAAACTACAGTACAGTACTATGTGAAAATGAAAACAGTGAAATAGGTTTTGCAGATACTGCCATCTAATAGATCTTTCCTTGCAGAGAAGTCTCTTACTAATACAGTAATTGATTAGATCTTGTAAAACTGAGGTTCTGTGAGATTAATGTGGGGAATAATATTGTCATTAGTGTCTCCGTTTCCTTTCCTCCTGTAAGAAAAATGGACTACTGTGGCCTGTTTTTTGTAACTCCAGTCCAGTCTAAAGAGCTAAAGTTGCAAAGTTCCCCAGAATGATGGCTGATAATATAAATAGAGGACAAGTGATTCCGGCATAAGAGTTGAGCTGGGGCGTGGGTTATCTATTGCATATTGAATGTTCCTTGTGCTCATAGAGGTGGTTGTGCACCTTGAGCTTGTTGTACTTAAGGCATTGCTACATCAGGGCTGCAAATCCTTATGGTAAATATTTGACACAGTTTAAGGAATTGGCTAGTACAAGATGTGGCGATGGGCCACAGATGGCTTTAAAAATGTATTTAACCATTTCAGAGTGGGTAAGTTGATCATTTGCTAGGCTACTAGTCAAGATAGCTATATACTACTACCAGATTCCTAGGTAGCGTTGCCACTGCTGGAGAGTAGTGATGGGTGAGATCTATTGTCATTTCCTGCTTGTGAGCTTCTCAAAGGCTTTTAATGGATCACTGTGGGAAATACTTTGGATGTCTGTCAGGGAGGGAAAGCGGAGGGTGACCGGATGTCCTCTTTTCCCAGGACATGTCCTACATTTCAACATTCCGTCCTGGGTAAATTTCAATATGTCCTACATTTCAAGACGGACAGGTGGTTCCAGTGTCAAGAGGGGCTGCCCCCAATGTTGCTTGTGTGTTTGTTCCATTGGGTTGTTCCATTGGGTTGCATTAAAGGAGGAAATCATTATGTAGGAGTGTTTTTCCTTTTATTTTGTAGCATCCTACATTTTTGAGGTGCTGCCTCTTCCTTTGGGTCATGACATCTGGTCACCCTAGGAAAGCGGGATATAAATTAGTAAATAGGATGATCCAGTTGGGCCTTTGGTCTGATCCAGTTGGGCCGTTCTTATGGCATGTTATCCTGTTGCTGCTGAGGAATTCTGTAAAAGGCATGAACCAACTTCTCTTGCTTATTGTGAAGATAGTGTTCAAATCTCACCCTAGAAAGATAATTTCTGTACCTGTGCACAGGGCTTCACTTTCTCACCATTGCCTACCAACCAGTGAAGTAAATGTCTGGGGAGATGCTTTCTGTGGTGCCCCGAGGCATCCTAGAGGCTACCCGTAAGCATGTGTGCACAATCACAGGGGAGGCTGAACATGGGTCTGTATACTATACAACAGTGATTTTCAACTTTTTTCAAATCACGGCACACTGACAAGGCACTAAAATTTCAATGCACACCATCAGTTTTTTTGAAAATGGACCGCAAATGGTCCACAGGTATGGTATGGGAGTTTGGGGGAGGGTCATTTATTAGTAGTTCCATTGAGGGTTGTGAACCCCTGGCTGACAGTATGGTGTGCCTTGCCATCAGCCAGGGGTTCACAACCCCCAATGGACCTACTAATAAATGACCCTCCCCCAAACTTCCATAGCATACCTGTGGACCGTTTGTGGCACATAAATGTGCCATAGCACAGTGATTGAAAATAGCTGTATATACCGAGAGAGATTAGAGCTTGTGGCAGTGAGAGCTCAGCCTCTCCTGTGATTGTGTAACCCTTCAGAAACGGGGTGGCGCATGTGTGCATTCCCTGGGAAGGCAGAGGCTCTTTTCATTAGAGTATGACGGATGATGCTCTGTCTCCCCTAACTGTACCTCCCTACTACCAACAGCCAGCCTCCACTTATTGAATTAGGTGACAAGACCAGAAAGTATACAGTAAGTCCTAGGCCAGCCTTAGACCTTTGCACCTTTTCCTTCTTGTAAATGAAGGAGTCCTCATTTCTTCAAAAGCATCCTGCTGAAGCAGCACGAAACACATGGTGATAAGAGGCACCTTGTGATGTCAACACAACGCCAGAGATAGTCCTTGCGCGGAAAGACAGAATGGGGATTAATGCCACTTAATCAGAACTGTAATCTGAGCACCTGTTGTTGCCTTGTTTAAGAATGACTTGGAGTGATGATGATCACAAGAATCACAGAGCAGAGAAATTGGACCCACAAAAGAGAATGCAAGAAAAAGTAGCCGTATCCACTTGGCTATCAAATGTGATTCTGTGGAGAAAATGTGATTCTTTACGAAGGGAATGAAAGGTGGCATAATGGGGTAGGAGTTGCATGTTCTTTGTAGCGTGGAACCAAACTATTAGGCTGTTGTCTTTCAAGTTATTTTCCGGCTGCTGATTGAGATATTCAAATGAAACGGTTGAACAGCTTATCAGAAGGTTGCAAAGCTCATGCTGTGCTGCAGTGAAATCAGCAACAACTTTACTCCTACCTACACAGAACTGCCCACATGCTCCTGGAAGGCTCAGTGGGAGTTTAACTAGGTACAGTTGGACCTGTGTAATTAGCTTACATTTTTCCCAAAATCTTTTTCCTGAGCTGTAAAATGTCAAACGTTTAGCTTTTTAAATGGAGCCACCATGGTGCCTGAAACACCAGGAGCGGTTTATTTTCAGATACAAAGAAAATGTACATTGAACACTTGTATTAAGCTACAGGTAATGATTGTAACATGGTTTAAATGTCTTTGTGTTGTGGTTTCTTCTGTACAAAATAAAGAGCATTTGGGAGCTCACAAAAGAGCTGGACTTCAGTGTGGTTGTGGAGACTGGGGTTTGGGGGTTCCTTTGGAGTGCTGGTGGCTATTTTTCTTGAAGAGGTTGAAAGGCATGCATTTGGTGTTGCCTAGTCCAGAACATATGGCTCTGTGGGATGAAGCTTTGAAGTGCCTACGTGTAGGAGAAAGCCAGGGGATTTCTTTCCCCGCTTAACCAGTGCTGTTGGCATGCTGTTCCATAAGATGTGATGCGTTTTAGAAGATGCAATGTGTTTTAAATATGGATTGTTGCATTTTGATGCCTAAAGAGGACAGTTTCTTGTGGGTGGGGCCACTTGGCTGTCAAATTGTGAAGAACTCCTACTAGGATTGGGGATCTTCGTAGGAGATTTTTCCAGGCTGTGACAAGCTGCAGGACCTGTTGTGGCGGAACGGGGTCACTGTGGAACTGATTAGCCAGTGTGGGAATGTTGTGAGAAGGCCAGCCGGCAAACGAACGAAGTCCAACCTTGAGGACCTGTTCAGGCTGGACTTACGAACACCTGCTGAAACGCACGGTCATACAGCCAAAGGAGAGAACTACACTGTGAAGGCTACATCTGGGACTGAGGATTCAGTGAATTGCAGAATACTGTATATTTGTAAAAAAAAACCATTGAAAAATGATGGTTTAGACGAGCCTGCCCATGTAAGCCGCCTTGGGCATTTGCTTCGGCATGGGAAAGGCAGGGTATACATTCTTCAAACAAAAATAATTGTGTGAGCTTCTTTCATTGTACCCAGGGCATGTCAATGACACTGTCCTTGACTTGAAGCAAGAAATGTTAACCACCATGATTAAATCATATGGAATTAAAGATGTTGCTTTAAATAGAGCATGAGTCCATAAATTCCCAGATATAAGAATAAATGGACTGACAATGTAGGGAGATAATATTGGGGACAGTCTTCTTGGCCAGATTGAGGAATGGAATTCAAGTGTATGTGTTTAGGGTCATGAGGAAATTAAGATTGCCTTTCTAGGAAACACTGTAGAATTCATATGCCTGCCTTAAGAGCAGATTGTATCTAGACAGATATGCTGTTGTTAAAACAAGTAGGGAAAGCTTCAAGGGCAGATCTACGGGAAACAGCCATAATTCATTGGTAGTGCTCGTGATTTGCATGCAAAAGGTCCCAAGTTCGATCACTGGCATCTCCTGTTTAAAACCTCCAACCTGGGAAGGTCTGTCTCTACTAAGACCTTGGACAGTTACTGCCAATCTGAGTCAATGGCATAAGAGAAGATGGACCAAGGGCCTCGGTATAAGGCAGCTTCCCATGCAGTGATTTGTATAATACCTAACAGCCAGTGGTGTCATTCAAATGATTTAGGAATAGGAACTCACTTTTGATTGGCACTTGTTGGGAACCTGGAACCAGCCACGGAGCCTGTTAGGATCCGGAACGCCCGTTCTGGTCCGTTCCCCCTGAATGACATCACTGCTAACAGTGATTTTGTAAAAAGCTGCTCTGGCAGCACGCGAAGCCGTGTGCTGCCAAATCACCAGTGGAGAAACCACAGGGTCCACTGCATGCCAGGATAAAAGAACCACCTGCCAATGACAGTGAGCCAGGGTAGGATGGGAGAGCCACCTGGCAAGGGCCACTTGTGATAAGGGGTGTCTGCTTCTTCCTCCCCAGCCACTCCCTCTGGTTGTCCTCAGACCAGCATCAGCTGTTGGTCTAGCACAGGTCAGAGGAGACTTATTGGTGAGCAGGAAGCTTATTGAGAGGTAAGGGAAAATATGTTCCCTTACCTCTTCCAGGCATCCTGATCTGTTCCCCCCAGCTATGTATGCGCACAAAGATAAGATGGGCTATAAGAAACATTCACTGAACCCTCTTATAACCAGAAAGCCCCAATCCTGCATATCAATGAATTGTTAGCCACTTTGTACACTTGGTGGTTTGCACACTTTTTCTTGGTGACAAAGTCTGGAGAGAATTTTGGGGAAGGTTTGATATTAATGGTGTTCGGAAAGTTTGTAATATTGTGCTCCCTCTTTCTGTTATCTTGGAAAATGGGAACATTGGGGCTGATGGGGCAGAAGGCTCACTAGAGGAGCTTTGGGGTCCCCACTAGCTCTGCACTTAAGTTGTTGCATCAGCTTTTGTTGGAGGTGATATTGGTAGAAGATGCATAATGCAGGGTATCCACTTAAGACCAGCGAAGGTTTTCCGTTTATTTTGCGTCATAGGATGAGTATCGGTACCTGTTTATCTTCCTAATTTGTGTTGGAACTGTGGCATTTTCCTTTAGGGTATGTGCACACAAGTGTGTTTAAGTAGTGCTTTCAACCCAATGTGAATACAGTTGGCAGTTATGGAATGTAATTGTTCTTTGCTAAACATTTAATAAAACCAACAAGCTGTCAACACTGCTTGGAAGCTTATGGAACAAACTTGGGTGGAGTGTTAGGTTCAAAAACAAATTCCACTGATGGAGGGCAGGAAGCGGCAATCAGCTTTTCCAGATGTAATCCTGCTTGTGCCAGTCTATGCTTAAAGGGATTTCTGTTGAGTTCTGTTTCCCTGGGTTTTAAAAAATGTTTTTAATGTTGGTAGTCAAAACAATTGACATGAAAATATGAGATAATGTGTATATGAAAGGGTATGTCATACACATGAGCTTAGATCCAATAATGCCCAAGGGTAAATAGAAAGACTCTTTCCCAACTGGGGGCCAGCTCTTTACTTTGATTCCGGTCTCTACCTACAGCCCCTACCCATACCATGTTAAGCGCTATCTAGAGGGGTCACAACCCAAAGCATGTATGTGTGGGTGGGGATGCAAATTGGAGAGAGAAGGAAATCAGGAAAATTTGTTCCTAATTAAAATTCCAGATCAGAATTTGGGATCAAAGCCATTGTTTGTTTTTAAGATCTCTTACATGGCACAAACAATTATAACAACAGATAAGAAGACATGTTGGAATCACCCTTGGAATTTTACTTAAATTTTTATCTAAGAACTGTGCAACCAGTTCTGTCCAGTATAGTACTCTGTCAGAAAACGTATAAAATTTTAACCCCCACCTCCTTATTCCCACTAATTGTCGCCGGATCACAACCCCTCTCCCAATGTGTAAAAGCAATAGTGAAAGGGTGCTGGAATTCTTTGACATCCCCATCATTCAAGTAGTGATACAGAGGGCATAGTGGTAAGTACTGCAGGCGCTTCAATGCACTGTGCAAGCTCTTCCTTGTCATTGGCGAGTGGGAGGGGTTGCTTACAAGACACATTGAGGTGCCTGCAGTACTTACTGTGTCACCTTGCCTCTGGCTATGCTGTTGGGTACAAATTGGAGAAATTTGGATTGGTGTTTCTCCAGCATCAGCACACATGGGGAAACCGGAGAACACTTTTGGAAGTGGCAATGGAGTGTAGAACCTGCCATTTAGAGAGAAAAGTAGGAACATAAGAACATAAGAAAAAGCCTTGCTGGATCAGGCCAAAGGCCCATCTAGTCCAGCTTCCTGTATCTCACAGTGGCTCACCAGATGCTTCAGGGAGCACGCAAGACAACCAAATACTTGTGTCCTGCTGTGTCCCCTGCATCTGGCATTTTAAAGTAGATTATTATTACCCTTGCACCACCCCCAAGGAAAACACCAGACTGAGTTTGGGGTTTAACTTTATTAAGCACAATGTAAATCATGCAAGTACAAAAACTCTGCTACACCTGTTTTTAGAAAGCAGTGCAATTCAGACAGGGCATACCATTCATTCAGAGAACTGTCCAGAGGGCCTGTGACTGGCCATTGCTGGCCAAAATGCCTTTAAGTTGATGAGGGGGTCAGTCTTTTCGATCCCACTATTGACTGTGTCTCCATCTCTATCCTCCTCACTAGCTTTGTCTTTTGCTGTAACAATGAATCTGCCAAATGGCTCCTTTTTCTGTTCCAGTTGTGTCAACATACCCTGCAGTGCCCTTGTGGTGCCTAGTGATGCAATAAGACAAGTTGTGGTGATAAGCCAGTCTGGAGGTCAGAATGATCTTGAGTCGCCTTTTATTGTCTTGTTGGAAGTAATTGTATTATTCATCCTCCAGATTGGTGTAGGTAGGCATTCTTTGGTATGCATTACAAGCTATGAAGTTAAATTTTTTTTGCACTAGTACAGTGTTCAAGAAAAGAAGAGTTGATAGCACTGTGCCACACTGGAATTTGTGGAAATTGTTCTCTTGTGTGTACATGTTGTTTAAAAATCTGCACTGACAGAGCACAAGTTAGTCCAATGAGAGTGAGAGAGCTGTTATTTAAATAATGTTCCAGGCAGCTTATGAAAGGTGAAGCAAATGCAATTGTGCAGTTAAACAGTCAGTGGTGCTCAAACCTTTTAGCACCGGGACCCACTTTTAGAATGATAATCTGCCATGACACACTGGAAGTGAGGTCATTAACCTGGAAGTAATGTCATGGCCGGAAGTGACATAATCAAGCAGGAACACTTTTAACACCCCATATATGACAAGATCAAATCAAGTAAGTAAATTAAAAGTTTACAAGTTCTAAAATTGATTTAAAATAAAGGAGAAAACCTCTTAACTCTCTCAAGTAGTTGTTGATCTGTTTTTTGGAAAGTCCCCAAACATCCCAAAGGAAGCAATTCTATCCACAGTTACTTGGGAGTGAGCCTCATTAAATATCATTAACAGCATATGCATAGTAGCCTGTCAGAAGTGCAGATCTGTAACATTTCCCCAAATATAGTCATATACCATGGTAGCATCAGGTCTAATAAAATACACATTGAAATTAATGGGAACCCATCTGAAATTGGCTCCCAAGTTGGTCCTGACCCGCAGAGTTTGAAAAACACTGATCATAGCAGTACTCAAACGGCAAACCTGAAATATCATTTACAGTGCAATCTTGTGCATGTCTATTCAGAAGTCACACACAATGAGTTTAATGAAACTTACTCCTAGCTATGAATTTCAGCAGATGTAAAATATTATTCATCGTATATAAGGTCATCAATGTGCATGGTACTTTAGAATAACAGCAAGAGAAAGGATATTCTATTGATGTCTCACCAGGTAGTTCTCCAGTGTGATACGTTGTTTGGCAGGCTTGTCTACTATTAGTGGGCCGTGACTATGCTGTTTCTTAGCAACCAGGCAGTGTAGTGACTCACTTTCTATGTACTTTATGTCACCTGTAACTAGCAACTCTGCAAAATAAGTCTAAAATAGCAGTTACTTCACAGTAACTTTGTCCTTTTGCAAATATGCCCTCATCGTGCTCTTCCCTTTTGATAGCAAAGTGAATCAGAAAGAAAAAAGCCTATTTACGATCTCGACATCAGCAAAACCACACAGCCTTCCCCCTTTCCAGCGTCCCATCGTCCCATATTTTCAATATGGCTGATCTAGGTGTGACCCACCTGAAATTGGCTCACGACCCACTGGTCGTAACCATTGTACTAGGTCATCGATTTCCACATGCAATCTCCTTCGTTGAATCAGAGATGTATTTATTTTTTTCAGGTAACCAGGTAGGAAAACCTTATGAAGCTTGGTTGGCTCATTAAGACTACAAACAGATGACTAAAAATATTTGATCTACTAACTCTGGTGCAGCTGTTTTCAAGACTGCTATTTTGCTTGCCTAGTAAGGAAGCATTTGTTCATTTTAAATTTCTGTTGATTTTGTATAAATGCAGCTCAAGAGACAGTCTGTGGACAGTCTGAAATACGAGTATATGCCCAAACTAAACTTCTTGTGAGAATGGCTTATGTAGCATAACAAATGTAATTATGCTTAAAAGATCTGGTGAATAAAATTTAGCAGTGCCATTTTCTCTTTTCTGTAGCTCCAACTAAACACAGCCCTTGTGATTTTGTTGGTTTGCTTTGGTGGTTTATTAGAAAATCCAAGGGAGAAGTACATGACAACAGAGCTGGTTCTTTCTCCGAAAGGAAAGTTTGCAAGGCGGACAAGGTGAAATATTGGTTGTGATGCCACCTAGGGAGCCAGTAATCTAAGCACCCCCAAACTTGACCTAGGAGGTTCTCTTGATTCTGAGCCCTTGAAAGAGATGCAAATGACAAGACCTTTTCTCTTCACTCATATGGTGAAAACCAATATGAACAATGCATTTCCCATTTCCCCTTCTGGAGTCACTGAATAGGCAAGGAAAGAGTAATATTTTACAAAATATTATTGCAAAATATTTTTAAAAAGGTCTGTAAATGTATGGAAAACACTTCCACAAAGGTTTTCAAAAGGAGGCTTGCTATTCAGACAATAGCTAAACACTTTTGGGGGACACTTCACACATGTCTAGGGACTGGAACCTGTCTTTTGCTCATGTTTTTATCTTGTTGAAGTAGGTAATAAAAATATCAAACCTAAAAAAATAGTAATTTGCAGGCAAATAACCTGTAAATCTATAATGAATACCAGTACATCTGGTAGTGCTGGGTTTGGCCATATCTTCCTACGAACGTGTCTGCACATGTTTGCAAACATGTTTTCTGCAATGTGGTATGTGAATCATTCCTTGGTGGAATCTGACTATGGCTTAGGAATTCACTTATGTCACCTGATTATCAATGTGTTATCCTATCTACTCATTTTTTAAATTAAACCTTAGTTTCTTTCCTGTGTTTCTCTTATTCATAGTTTTGATGATGACCCATTTTGGTGCATCCCCCGGAACGGGTCTTTTAAGTATTTATGATTGTGTTGTAATAGGCAACACTAGGATTGGGGCCATAGCTGAGTGGTAGAGCACTTACTTTGCATGCAGAAATTCCAAGTTCAGTTTCTGGCATCTCCAGCTAAGGCTAGGGGGAAAAAAAAAACCCTGTCTAAGGCTTGGAAACCTTGGACAGACAGTGTCAGTCAGTGTAGATGGTCTCTCTGCTTGCTGTATTTTCTTGAAGCTACGAAGACTTTGACGTCCAGTCTAAGAGTGTTCATCTGAAATTATATGGGTAACAAATGAAAATGTGTAGTATTGATTTTAGAAATCATTACTGCCCTCTCTTGGTGATGGCATGAAAAACATGGTTTTAACACACCCATTTTTAAGTGTGTGTGTGTGTGTGTGTTTTAGTGCCTCTGATAATAAAACATGCACATACTTTGTCTAGGTACACATTGCACTAGCTACCAAGTAACAGAAGGCAAACATTTTGTTTTCATTGGCCTTAAAAAAAAATTCTTGCAGCTGAAACAGTATTTCAGTTGATTGAGAATCAGAAAGCTGTTAGTTGCTAGCATTAATATTTTAAGTTTAGAGCTAATTCGAGACTTAACAACAAAAAAAAAACAACCAAAATGAACTTGCTTTACCATGTTTAATGGCACAAATTCTCATTACTTACGTGGGGTACAACAATGTTGGGTACAACTTACTTGTGTACAACATGCTGTTAATATGCTTATGGCATAATGTAATGAACACAAAAAATATGGTTATTACATTTGAAGTGCCAGATTGTATCTTTGCCTCTCCAGACATAGGATTAAATGATAATGAGGTATAATTATTGGACTGCTTTTAATATTATTTATATCTATTACATGTGTGTACAGAATATATCATCAGCTTTGAAATCAGCTGATTTGAATATGGCTGAAATAGACCAATGAACAGGTTTTTTTATTTGTTGTGATATTCTTGACTCACTAGGTTTTGGAGCACTTCAGACCTCTTAATATGGATTAATTATGCTATAACACCCTTTAAGCAACCCTGTTATAATTTCATTTAGTTGTTAAAAGTTCATTAAGGGGCGGAGTTTTTCTTCATCTGTAATTTACTCTTATAGATGTTACAATCCTTACTGGAATGAAAGGGCAATGCTTATTCTGGCATAATCTAATCTAGAGTAGGTAGGAATTATTGTCTGCCTCTCTGTCTATCATGACTCAGAAACTGCTGCCAAACTGATGACTCTTGAGAGAAGAAACAAAATTGCTGGCTAGGGAAGATGCTAGCGAACAGTTTTCTTCTTATTGGCGAGCTTGTTGAATGCCACAAGCAGGCAGTTTGTCAATCTGGAGCCTCCCAAGAACCTCGTATGTGCATGGTCGCAAACCAGCATGGAAGTGTAACATACTGCTCTGGCACCTGGGGCAGTGGTGTCACATGACACTGTGACATCACTTCTGGGTTCTACCTGCAGGAGGGGGGGAACATTCCTGCTTGTTCCTTTTCCCCTTGGATCACATGCAAGGAAACATGCAGTGGGGGTGCTTGCTGCTCCTTGCCGTGTGATCCTTTTCCTGTGGAGGCTGGGAGCTTCCACAGGAGAAGAAACAGGGCACACAACGCCTCCGGTGCCCCCTCCAAAATGTGGGTTCAACCTGGGGCCAGTCACACACCTCTTAAGAACATAAGAAGAGCCCCGCTGGATCAGGCCCAAGGCCCATCTAGTCCAGCTTCCTGTATCTCACAGTGGCCCACTAGATGCCTCAGGGAGCACACAAGATAGCAGGATGCCTGCATTCTGTTGCCACTCCCTTGCATCTGGCATTCTGAGGTAAATTCTGAGGTAAACATACTGGTGGCCTGTCAAGATTCTCCACGGCATTTCTCTTTGACAGCCACTAGAACCAAATGCTCCTCTTCAGAGTTGTATTCATAGGGACAGCCCAACTGGACCAGGCCAAGGCCTATCTAGTCTAGCTTCCTGTTTCTCACAGTGGTACACCAGATGCCTCAGTGGGCATACAAGACAACAAAATATTTGCATCCTGTTGCCACTCCCTTGCACCTGGCATTCTGAGATAGCCTACTGATGTAGTGCCCAGGGAATGTGCCCTTCATGCTCTGCCCAAGTTACACCTCTTGTGCATCTCAGAATA
The DNA here is from genome assembly GCA_029204185.1 of Lerista edwardsae. Classification (NCBI taxonomy): domain Eukaryota; kingdom Metazoa; phylum Chordata; class Lepidosauria; order Squamata; family Scincidae; genus Lerista; species Lerista edwardsae. The sequence continues at coordinate 48,110,355 of JAJKFI010000003.1, forward strand.
TGTATCTCTTTGTTTATGTGAACCAGTCCTTTCTCTTGCAATGAAAAGTGAGAGCATTATTATTATGCGCCACTTCTCAGGTATAACTATTTCTGAAAGTTAACTTGCATCCAATTAAGATTCAGCAGGCAATGGTGGCAGCAGGCTCTGTACATGAATGAAAAGTGAGGCACAAGACCTGCCCTCAGGCTTACAAAGTAAAATACAAGTCAAAGAAGGGGAAGCAAATGATAAGGAAGGATAGAGGAGTAAGATCAATTTGACAGAGCAAAGTGGTGAGTTATTAACAGGGATTTACATCTAGCTGGGGCCACACTGCTCTTCCCTTGCTGGAATTCTTGCCGCAAAGGAAGTGCAATGGAACAGAAACCTGTAGTCTCCTGTGAGTAGGATAAGAACTTGGATTGAGAATGGTACATAAGAGCTTGTGTGCTTGCAAGGAAACAGGAATCAGCATGTTCTGTAATGTATGCATGTAATGTATGTTCTTAAAATATATGCATGGGACTGGCAGGGTGTAAATTCTTCAAATAAATAAAAATGCACTAAAGAGACAATTCCCCTAAATATACTGTAGGTTCGTTACAACCTAAGCAATTCTAGGCTGCCAAATTAAACGTTACCAGCACAATGCTTGGGTTCAAGCCCACCACAGTTGTGCATCTTATGTCCCATCTGTATTCTTTCAACAGAAAGCTTGCGTTTAGCTGCCGTCAAGGCAAATTCTTCAGTCGTGTGTTGTAAATATGCCATTGCAGCATGCATGCTTGGCAGTGATGTCATGCAGGGGGAATGCGGGGGAACTCAGTTCCACTAGTTAAAATTAGGGCTGACTCCACCTACTTCACTCTCCCTCCTCCCCCCTCCCAATTCCTCTGCAAAGAGCTTTTCTTCTTGGTTGGCTGGCACTCAGAGGGTTAAAGGGAGCGACTCTGGATTCCTAGGGGGGCGAAGGCAGTGATGTCATTCAGGGGGAATGGACCAGAATGGGTGTTGCGGATCCTAACAGGCTCCGTGGCTGGTTCCGGGTTCCCGACAAGTGCCAATCAAAAGTGAGTTCCTGTTCCTAAATCATTTGAAAGACACCACTGATGCTTGGTGACATGGTCCTTTAAGGCTCTGTTCCGTTTCATGAATATTTGACTGCCATCGTGCTAGTACTCATGCCTATGTAAATGTAAAGTGGGTACCTCTATCAGTACAGTGAGCAGTATTGAATGAGTGAGTTCTTCCAGGTCTTGTTTATATATGGTCATTTAGTTTTACTTGAAAAGTTTTAAATTCATGTATTATTGGTAGGGGTATGGTTTTTTGACCCCCCCCCCCCCAATTTCTTGATTAAAGTAGTAGATTGCGGTGTTATGTGTTTTTATTCTACATTTTCAATCCAACTTCTCATTTTTGTTAATTTTAAAAGTGTACTAGGTAGATGATACAGGTGATATAGTGTCAGCAGATGCAGCCTCAGTATTATTTCTAATGGAAAAAACTACTCTATTTTAATTTCTGGAAAATCTCTTAAGCACCAAAATACAGTGTTTTATGTTTTTATTCAGATATTTTAACTGCCAAAAGGCAGTTGTTAATGCCAAAAAGGTGGTTTTCAACAACTACTCCTAATTATTGGATATGGATCAGTAGTTGAAAACTGGCTTTTTAAGCCCATTATTGGGCCATTTATTTACAGTTACAATATATTTATTTATTTGAAGAATTTATACCCTGCCTTTCAAGTGCTGAAGCCCAAAGCGGCTTACAGAGAACAAAACAAAAATACAATGTAACCATAATAAGTAAAATATAATAAGTAAAACACATTAAAAATAAACATTAACGGGAACACCCAGAGTGAACTGGAGTGAAACTAGACCCAATTCTCTATTTCGGGATGTATTGGAGGGTGGGAAAAACAATTGACCAGGGGAGTGGAACAGACTATGACAATATACCTGAGGGACAGAGGGCAGACAGCCACACAGTCAATATATAAATTTGAAATAACAGGAACTATATTAATTACATTTTTCTAATAGAAAAGGTGCAATAAAAAGGTTGGAGACCACTGTTCTACAGTAGACTGTCATAACATCTTATATTTGATGCTAAAAAGTCAATAAATTGCCACACTGGACCTGGTGTCTGTTTCTAGACCATATGAATATACATGGAAATGTGGAAAAGGTGTGTTGTGCAGTGTGAGATAAGTAGAAGCCAGGCTATCTTCGTTAAAACGTCAGTAAGCAAGCGCGGAAAACAATAGTGCATGTCATGTGTGCCAAGAACGGTGTTGTGCTTGCCTCTGCTGGCACCACAGTGGTTGTTTAATTAAGAACCTTATTCCCATAGCTGTGTTGGTGATGCTAGCACATAGGGCAATGAATGAAAAAGTTAACCATTTGCTGTAGCATTTGCACCTTTTGTTGGCAGAGATTCCTGCTGAATGTGGAAAATTCTGAATAGAAGCAAACTAGGGTATAGTCAGTTCTCCTCTAACCTGCAGAAGGCAGGAACTTAAGCAGATTAAGGCATTGTGTGCATGCCTCAGGGTGCGCACAAGACAGCAGGCTGCCTGCATTCTGTTGCCACTCCCTTGCATCCGATGAATAATTATACAGAGAAAAAGCACAACAGTGAACATTTTCTTTTATTGAACTCTAGTGTATATATGTAAGTTTGTATGTTTACATGTAAATTTGTAATGTTGTGTGTGTGTGTATATGTGTGTGTATCATACCAATAAATAATTGAAAAAATAAGTTTAAAGTTTAGCTTTCTCTTCTTGAAAAAGTTTTTGGGGCAGCCTCTCGTACACCCCACCCCCACCCCGCAGCCTGGCATCCTGGGCCAGACACCCCCAAACACCCTCTTCATATGCCACTGCCAGCATTGGCAAACTCCTGTTATAAATAATGAGGATAACCATATAGTACCTTCTGTGAAATCTGGGATAAAATATTTGCCCAGCTCGTAAGGAAATAATCATGTAATTTTATGTACAGGTGTGCTCAGAGGCGGTCCTGGGGTTCCCCCCCCCAGGGCAAATCCCCCAGTCTGCTGCCCCTGGAAATAATTGCAGTGACATCATCACGTCACCACAATTACCTCCTGAAAGCAACTCCCCACCCAGAGGGGAGCTCTGCCTTTAGCAGCTCAGGCAGCTCGCAGTGACATGAGGCCACTCCATGGGAGCAGCCTCGTGCCGCTGCAAGGGGCGATCAGTCCCTCCGACTTTCAAGCCAGGCATCTTGCAGCACGGTGCCATCAGCTCCTCCAGTGGTCAGAGGAAAGCTGGTGGCACTGCACTGCAGGGTGCCCGGTTCCTCTGAAGAACCACTGCCCTTGCAGCAGTGTAAAGCTTCCCCTGCTTTGCGCCGCTGCAAGGGGTGATCTGGTCCTCCAGTCGGAGGGACTGACCGCCCCTTTACAGCAGCGTGAAGCCGGCCAGGGATGCTTGGTTCCTCCAACTGCCAGAGGAACTGGGCGCCTTGTAGCCTGGTGCTGTCAGCCCTTCCGACCATCGGAGGAGCCAGGAGGCACCCCACAGCTCCTCTGATGATTGGAGGAAACTTGGCATGAGTTTCCTCCAACCATCAGAGGAGCCAGGTGGTGCCTGGAGTGCTGGGAAGCCCAGCAGCTTTGCAGGACTCTAAGGGATGCCGTGGTGTGTGGATGGGGACAGCGGGCATCACGACTCCACCCCTCCAGCCTGTCAGCAGGTCCTCACAGCTCCACTGCTGGTTATACCTATCCTCCCTTCTGCATGTGCAACTGCTCCCTTACCTCCTCTCCCTGCTCTCCCAGACTCTCTCCTCCATTTTTTCTTTTATGACCAGGCCAACCCATTCCTTCCAACTGCTTTCTCCCCTTGAGGGAGTGCTCTGCCCACAGTGTCCCATGGCAGCTTGCAGGGCTCCTTCTTTTGTAACCGTTCAAAGAGGAGTTTCTAGTTTCCCTTTTCCATTCTGCTAACTTCCAACCCTGCTAACTGGGCAAGAGGCACTTTTTCAAGTGGTGTCCTCTTATATTTAGCAGGGGGAGAGCAATTGTCCCTCTTCACCCCAGCACAGTGTCTTTTCTAGTGGCTGTTGCTGGTGGTGTTCTCCATTCTTTTAGATTGTGAGCCCTTTTGGGACAGGGAGCCATTTAACTTTAATGTTATTATTTGCCTGTAAACCGCTTTGTGAACTTTGTGTTGAAAAGCGGTATATAAATACCAGTGATTGATTCTGCTCATGAATGCCGAGAGAGGAAAATAATCAGAGGGCATAATCTGAAATGACCGTTGAAGAACTAGCTGGCTCAAGCAATGTTTCCTGATAACTCTGGGAACTTCAGACACCCTTGGAACTGCACTCCATTTGAGACCTGGCCTGTACATATTGTCACAGTCCCAGTTCTGAATCCTCCCCAGAGCTTTTATTCACTTTTCTATAATCTGACCCACCCGGAACAGCAGCAGCTGGGATCAGTATAATTACCCTGCAGCTGGCAAGGCAGGCAGTCCCTAATGCCACTCCAATTTAGGTGCTTGGGAAAGGGGGTTAAGCTGGGATAATGCTGCATCTTGATCCTCAAGCTGAGAGCATCACCTCTCCTTCCTTTGAGCTAGGAGCAAAAAAGTGAAAGCGGCAGAATCTCACGGGTTCTGTAAAGCCGACCTCTGCTACATGACAATGGAAGGCTTTGCACTAAGCCCTTGATGGAGAAATGACTTTAATACTGTAGTTGGTTCTGAGAACATCAGGGTTGTCATTTTGGTGGGTCTGATGGGTTGTGTGCCTTGCATGGAGGCTTCCAAACATTGGGCGTGTCAGCACTAGCCACTTACTGCGGTTTCAACTCTGTGACTATTGCTGGCAGTGTCCAAGCTATTATACAGTCTATTCATTCTTGAACACCTGTAAATGTTTATGATGTGCTCTACTTAGGACTGAGATTACTAATTGGTAGGCTTCTTAAGTGCTTACCTTTCCATCTCTCACAATCTGAATTTAAACACTGACTGCATCAGGAAGAAGTTCCTATTTCCTGACAATTGAATGAATACTGAGAGTTATTTAAAACTGAACTGGTGACCAGTGGAGGTGTTGCAACTTTTGCTTTTATTGGGACTAATGGGGTTTAATGGGCCCACTTGCCGTATTGAATCAATTTGTCTTTATTCTTGCAGCTGTCCCGTTTCCTCCAAGCCATCGGCTCACAGCAAAGGAAGTGTTTGACAATGACGGAAAGCCTCGCGTTGATATCCTAAAGGCACACCTTATGAAGGAAGGAAGGCTGGAAGAGAGTGTCGCTTTGAGAATAATAACAGAAGGTGCTTCAATTCTCCGCCAGGAAAAAAATTTGCTGGATATAGATGCTCCAGTCACTGGTAGGTACAAATGTTTGCATTGTGATGAAGAGAATACAGGGAAGGCTGATGTATGATGAATGTCTGATAGATGAATGGGTACTTCCTTGGTCCATGTTTACTTCTGATGCTTGCTTCTGTTTCTCACTACCACTGTTAGGGCCCAGCTAGACATGCGGGCAGCGCAATCCTAGCGCACCCCTTGCGTTGACACAACGTCATCGCTGAGCAGCACCCCTGCATCGGTGCTCCAACTCTGAAGCTGATGCCTCTCACAGCATTGAAGACGGTCAGCGCAAGGGATTCTCTGTCCCGTTTCGGGACAGGGATTGATGGGAGGGGGGAGGCGGGACCTGAGCGGGCTTGGGAGGTGGCCGCTTGGGAGGTGGCCACATCCTAAGCCCTTCAGTGAGGCCACGCAGCCCTGATTCTGGCCACACAGTCCCCACAGATCTGCGCCCACTAAAGAGGATCCGAGGAGCACATAGGGGAGGCTGGAACTCCCTTGCCGTGGGGAGGCTCCAGCCCATCCTAAGCAGTGCTGGATTTGGCACTGGCCGGCCGGCCATGCCAGTCCTGCGCTGCTTAGGATTGCGCCCTGAGTGAGATTTGATCACTATGGTCTGATGCAAATAGAGTGATTGAGATGCAAGGGTTTCCCAAGGGTCACCTCTGCAAAACAACACGGTTGCAAACAGTCAGAAATGTTTGATTCTCTATCCACACTAAGCCAAGTCTCACGAAGCAATACAAGGAGAAATCAAGGGAGGAAACTCTCCATTTCTTAGCAGACAACCTCTCCCAAAGTGCAAAGAGTTTATCTTTATCCTCTCTTTATCCTCTCTTGACACTTTCCAGAGGGCAACTATTCAAAAAAGCCCTAGTTCGGCCTCTCTTCAATGTAATGGAGCGCCATTATGCTCCATAAGGAGTGAGGGAAATGGCAGTACTTTTCCGTTTGACTTTTAAACCAAGCTGGAAAAGAATTTGGAAGCTAATAGAGTTTACCTATTCCAAGAAATGAGCAGCTGAAATCTCCTGGCTTGGGAGAACATTGCTGACGGTCATCCCGTGTCATGGTCCAGACTAAGGCCTCTGCCATTGCCATTGGCACCTCGTAGTTGAGCTCTCTGCAACTCGGAGCTCAACCACCTTGGAAGTTGGTGATGGTGTGGGGAATGTCTGGGGGCCCTTTTCCCTTCTCTGTGCAGTCACGAAAGGGTTCCAAGTAGCAGACACAATTCTTATCGGGAACCCTGGTTATGGAGAGTTGCATGCTGTCTTGGGTGGCACAGAAATATCTTTGCTCTCTAGAACAGTGGTCTTTAATGCTTTTTGTACTGTGACCCCAATAAATAAATAAATAACTGAAATATGGGACCCACCGCCAATCCCCCCTCCCGCATGGGACCTGATCTGTTCCCATTGCCACCACATCCTGCCCATTTCCCCCTACCATCTTCACAACAATCATGGGGAGGTAGCAGCCTCCCCATGCAGCAGGGCTGGCCTTGGGAGTTGTAGGGCAAGACAGCAAGAAGATGCTGTGCAGGATTATACACTATTGGTTTGGGTCCAAGCCCTCTCTTGCGCAAGCTTTGAAAGTTTGCTGCGACCCCCAAAATGAGGATTCATGAACCCATAGAGCAGTGGTATTCAAACTGTGGGTTGGGAACCCACTTGGTGGGTTGTGACCTGATGTCAGGTGGATCGTGGAAAGCTGGAGCAGCCATCTTGGAAACTTGAAGACCTTACTCTTGTTATATTACTTTTATGAGTGTTAACCGTTTGAATTTTCAAGCAAGGGTTTTTAAAAAAATTGCATTTAGTTCAGTGCTTTTATATCACATTTTGTCCTCATTTTGCTTTTTGTCAGGGATGTTTCATGGTTGTGCAATTGTTGCAATCCAAGAATGCCAATTTGCCTTTCAGGAGCGTCATTTTATTATGTTACAATGACAGCACTTCCTGCCACAACATCCAGATTATTCCAGATTAATAACATCACTTCTGGTGGGTCCCAACATGAGTGCCATTCTAAAAAGTGGGTCCCGGTCTAAAAAGTTTGAATACCACTGCTCTAGAGCATGAAGCAAAGAGAAGTAACCTCAATGTTGAAAAACAATTTTTATACACTAACTTCCCACTGAACTCAGTGATTCTTAGTTCTGAGCAGACATGCCTTGGGACTAAGATGGAGGTCAGCATTAGTGGGCAACTCTTGAGGATGCTGGTGACATCAGCATCCTAAGTTAAAGAGATGGATCTCTGCCTCAAAGAATTCAGAGTTGCTCCAGCATCCACCTTTTCCAACAGAAGCTGTGTGTCGAAAGGATTTCAGTACAAAACCAGCAAACCTCAGGGACGTAGGGACAGGCTGGTTTGGGGAAGAAAAATCAAGGAATGCCCTACAAAATCTTTTAATGGAAAATTAAAACAAATGAGGAAAAAGGAACAGAGGAATCGCCGTAAAACATTGCTAGGCGAATTAATGAATTGTGCTTGGTAAAGGAACCGGATTTTGCCTTAGGCTGAAAAACATTCCCACCCACTCATTAATTCGCATGAAATGCTTCATGCCTTGATCTTTCTATCTTAATTGTACTTTGTGGTTGTGTTCCGTGAATGGCAATGTGTGTGTTTGCAGCTGTCCAGGGCTTCCAGATCTCCAGTGGAAACTTTTGCGGCACAACCCTGCTGAAATGAACGGGAGCTTCATGAGACTCGCCAATGCTCCTCTGCAGCTCCCGTCCATGTCACTCATGCCTGCACAGGTTGTCGTTATTTATCATGGCTCTGGAGTGTGAATCTTCTGTAATTATTTAATTGTGTGAGATTTTAATGAGGTCAGTGTTAAATGGTCACGAATGGGAGGAAGAAAGAGAAATCCTTTTGGAACAAATTCCTAATGTATAATCTATGCCCTGTTAACCCCCGCTAATTGGACAAGAGGCACTTTTCCAAGTGGTGTTCCTCTTATATTTAGCAGGGGGAGAGTAATCGTCCCTCTTCACCCCAGCTCAGTGCCTTTTCTAGTGGCTGTTGCTGGTGGTCTGCCTTTTTTTTTAGATTGTGAGCCCTTTGGGACAGGGAGCCATTTGCCTGTAAACCGCTTTGGGAATGTCATGTTGAAAAGTGGTATATAAATACTTTTTGTTTGATTGATCTAGAAGGGGATCAAAATGGCTTTTGAGAATGCATTAAGGACATCAGCCCCCCCAAATCCCTGGCTGAGGAGATCCAGCTGGGCTGCTCCTGTGCTTCTGCATTCTGCCCCGTCTCTTTCCCCCTTGGTCTTCCAGGGCTCCGATCCCTGGATGTCTTCATGCCAGATGTGGTCGTCCCAGGGGCATGTTGAGTCCTTGTCCATCCTTATCCTCCCCATTAGCTCCTTCCTAGTTCCTTTCTCTCCCTCCTTTCTAGGCCCCTTATAGGGGCAAGGTTTGCCTAGTTTGCTACTCCCATACAGGGTTCACACAACCTAAGGCCATCCTGAAGGTGGAGGGAAAATGAGGGTGGAGATAATCAAATAATTGATTACTGCTCAACAGTAGAGTTAATTCTATTGCCAACGGAGTGCAGGGCTAAAAGTTCTAAGGTTTCCATGGGAGTTGGGAAAGAGTACATCTTTAGGTGCTTGCCTTTATCCTTGCGGGAATGGATATTGCCTTTCCCTATAAATCCTATTATGCGTATTGGATATTACAGTAAGGAAAGTATATTAAGGCACTTTGATAACTGCATATCTGTTTTGCTATGAAGGAACAGAAGATGTTTGTGTGCGCATACTGTACGTACAAACACACACACACCCAATATAGCAACTATAGAAATTCCTCGGAAGGGAAGTGTGGCGGATTTTAGGCTTGCAAAAATATAATTCTGCTAGCTCCCTTTGGCAACCTCCAAGGAGCCAGTCTGGGAAATTTTCCAAAAACTGGAATTTCATTTTTTAATTTTTGGCAGTGCAAATGACTGAAACAGGTTGGTGTAGGATTTTTTGGGGGGGAGGGGAGAAACACGACCTTTTGTTAGTATTTTGTGATTGGACTTGGCATGTTTTTCTGTGCTGTTCTGCCTCTGTTGAATTCTCCAGTAAAACTGCTTACTACAGTGCAGGCTGGTAAAGCATAGTATTGATACGATTGGATCAGCAGTGTCTGAAAAGTAGGTCTGGAATATTTTGTTGATTAATCAGATTAAAAAAGTAATCATAACTAAGAAGGCGGGCCTGATTAACTGCACAACAGATTTAAACATGGTTAAAATGGTAACTTCAATATAAGCCACTTTCTAGAAACCTTCATATGGAATGCATTATATTCAAAGGTGTTCCCTCCCATGTGAGAGAAACAGAAAATTTATTTATTTGTATAAATAAATTGTATTTATTTAAGAATGCATGTTCTGCCTGTTAGTTATAAACTAACAGGAGGTGTGGACTGATGGTTGAGCTGCTGGTACTGCCTGAAGCTAAGCAGGAGAATCTGTGGTCTTGTTTCTGGATGGGAGACAGAATGCCAGTCTGTGACAAGCTGTCTATAGAATGAATTTTTAGAATGATAAAAATCCCACCAGAAGTGATGTCATGACCCATTGTGATGCCAGAACTGGCTGCTTTCCTGAGAATGGAGCAATAAGTGGGGTTATTTCTCAGCCAATAGCAAAGTGAATCAGGCAGAAAAAAGCCTATTTACAACCTTGACACAAGCAAAACAACCACACAGCCCTCCCCCTTTCCGGTGTCCCATTTTCCCATGTTTTTCATATGGCTGCTCTAAGTGCTTTGTGACTCACCTGAAATTGGTTTGCCACCCTCTCGTGAGTCCTGACCCACAGTTTGGGAACCACTGGTCTAGACCCTATTGACAAATTAAGTAAAAGACTAAAAATCACTGGATCTAGATGGCATCCACCCAAGATTTCTTAAGGAATTAAGATATGAAATTGCTGATCTTCTTAAAAGTAATTTTCCTTTATTTTGGCCTTCGTGCCAGAGGAAATTGTAGGTCTGTCTTTCAGTGGCTGCTGATAATGATAGCTGGATGCTACCTCTGGATTCAGTGGCAGTATGTTTCTGAATACTAGTTTCCGGGGAGCAATGACAGGAGAGACAAATGCCAGTGAGTGTCCCAGAGGCAGCAGAAGGACCACTGTGGAAAAGGAGATGCTGTACTAGATCGGCTTTTTGGCTTGATTTAGCATAGTTTTCCTTATGTTCAGTCTAACAAGGAGGAGAAGATGATGTTGAGGTGTGTGGAGACTTTCAGAATCAACAAAGGGGTTATAGGGTGTTGTGGTGAGGAAGTTTTCACTGGGATTGTGTAGATAAACTTAAAGGGTTGATTCCTTTATGTAAAATAGATATGCAAGATCTCTTTTGCACTGGGAGAAGGATTTCATTATGTTGGATTTCATTATGTTCCAGGGCCCTAGGTCCTCCAAAGACCCCGTAAATAACAGCTATGCTTCCTACCTGATTTGTGTCTCGAGCTCAACTTAGTTATTCTGAATGGTTCTACTGGTAGAGACATCCCGGTGAACTTACACACTTCTTCCCTAGGGGGACAAGTGTCCTAGATTATGCTCTCACTTCCCCAGATCTTCTCCCACTCTTCTCTGATTTTTCTATTGGTCTTTGCTCTGATAGCGAGCACTTGCCCATCCAACTACCCTTAACCCTCCCTCTTTCTATAATATTGTACAAGAACCCTCCACCACAGCTTCCCCCTCGCTTTAAGTGGTCCTCCAAGATGGAGGAAGCCTTCATTCTTTGGACCAGATCGAATGAATCTGTGAATCTGATTCGAACACTGGCAGAGACCAACTCGCTATCCACTGCCATCTCAACCTATGATTCTCTCTCTGACTCACCAGTCCAGTCTCTTAGGGCATCCCTTCCTTCTCACTCTCACAACCGTGTTCCCACCTGGTTCGAGTCGGAGTGCTGGCTGGCCAAGAAACGAGTTAGGCAGTTCTTTCTTCTAGCTCGCCATAACTCCTCCCCTGCTGCCTTAAGATCATATTTCCATTCAAGGAAACTTTGTCAAATCCTCTTAGATAAGAAAAGACATTCCTTTGCTCAGTATAGGTGGTCATTACTTCACAATGCAATTCTATCAAACAATTATAAATCTTTTTGGTCGCTTGTTACCCATGCCAATTCGCCCCCCTCCAGCAATGTTCCTTCCTCAATTCCTGCACCTGTCTGGGTAGACCACTTTTCTAGAATTTTCTCTGCTTCTGACTCTTCCAAAGCCCCTGTTTTCATCCCCCTAAACTTACCAGAATGGCCACTTGTCACCCCAGATGAGGTGATAGAGTTGATTAATTCATTGAAACCTGGTAAAGCCCCGGGCCCTGACAACATTCTAAGCGAAATCCTAAGTAGTAACCCCTCTTGGTGGTTGAAACCTTATCTAACCTTTTTACCTTGATTAACCAAACTGGTCTCCTTCCAGACACCTGGCTATCTTCTACTATCGTTCTTATTTTCAAAAAAAGGCGACCCTTCCCATCCAGGCAACTATATAATAGACCAATTAGCCTGCTCTCCATTATAGGGAAGCTCTACTCCAAATATCTACTTACCAGACTTACATCGTGGGCTCTCTCAAAAGCCCTCCCAGGCAGAGAACAAATTGGCTTTCGCCCGGGCGCTTCTACAGTCGATCACGCCTTTTTGTTATACCATCTGGCCAAGAAATATTCTGTCCACCATGGGGCCAACCAAGCTCTTCGTGGCCTTCATTGATCTCCGTGGAGCGTTTGACTCCATAAACAGGATTCTGTTGTGGAGCAAGCTGGCCATCTGGGGGATTGATCCCCGTCTTCTATTCTTAATTCATTGCCTGCACACAGCTAACTCTTGTAGGCTTTGCCTTAACGGCCCAGAGGCCATGTCCGACAGGATTCCTATTGGTAAAGGAGTTCGACAAGGGTGTATCCTTGCCCCTCTCCTTTTCAATTTATTCTTGGCAGACTTACCTCCCCATCTTCATAACTGCAAGAATTCCCCTCCTTCTCTCAATGGTGTCTCCCTTCCTATCCTTCACTACGCGGACAATGCAGTCCTACTGTCAGACACACGCTTAGGCCTACGTCATTTATTGTTATCCTTTCACGAATACTGTTTATCCAATGACCTAATAATTAACTCTGAGAAAACCAAAATTTTGGTCTTCTCTAAATCCTGGGCCCTGTTCTCCTGGAAGATAGGTTCCCTCTCATTCCAGCAAGTTCAAACATTCAAGTACCTGGGGCTCACCTTTCACTTTCGTCTCAGCTGGCTCTCACATCGAAAATCTGTCATTTCCTCCACCTTACTCCATCTAAATGTGGTTGCCCGATTTCATTACTCTAGTGGCAACCAGTACGTTCCGGCTGCTCTCCACATCCTTAAAACCAAATTTTTTTCTCAACTTCTGTATGGTGCCCCCATTTGGATAGAGGCTGCGAATCAAGATCTGGACCAAGTGGCGGCCTCTTTCCTTTGGTGAATCTTGGGGGTCCCCAATTTAATCATGCTATCTACGATGATGCTAGAACTAGGAATCCACCTTCCCTCCACTACTGCGTGGACCCTTACTTTCAAGTTCTGGCTCTGCCTGCACCCAAATACTCACCCCGATTCCCTCTTAAACGATTTATTAAAGGACTCATACCTTTCCAAATGGTTTAAACTTCTAGACACCAAACTTCTATCCTTAGACCTATCCCCCGAAACCCTTGCTGATACTAACCTCTCCAGGGCTTATTAAATTAATTATTAAAACCAAGCTCTGGGGAGCAGAATTTAATCAACTTTTCTCAAATCTCAACTCCACTTGCTCTCCTCAGTTTTTTGGTCTACCTCCCTCATTTGGTCGCTCCCATAATTATTTTAGCACACTGACCAATCCTGGCAAGAGGAGAACATTCATGCTCGCAAGGTTTATCATCTTCCCCTCAGCTGTACACTCAGATTGATTTTCCAATACCCCGCACAACAACAGACTATGCTGTTTTTGTCTCCGAGAACCGGATACTGTGGCTCATATATTACTCTGTTGCCCGGTCCTCCAATTTTTACGTGACGTTTATCTTGAACCTTGATGTCTTCCCTCTCCAGTACCTCGGTTGACCCTTTATCCTTCTTTTTGAGTGACCACTCTGAGACTACCACCAATTTGGTTACGGTATTTTTATCAGCGGTCGCCAAACGCAAACCCCCCATTTGATCCCACCCCCCTCCCTATTCTCCTCCTATTTCTTTCTGCTTACCCTCCTTGACAACCCACTCCTCCTTTTCTGATGGTACCACAATTGTGCTGGTTATTTACCTATTATTGTCTGTTTTTTTTAATGCCAATAAAGGTTCATGTATGTATGTGTTGGTTTTTCTTCTTGTCTTTGACCATTCTAGTTTTAAATTACTGCTCTGAATCTTCCTGAGGTTCCCTTGGGAAATTATTGCAGTGGCTAATAGACCTTGGTTTCTAAATGTTTCCTGACGTTAAGCATAAATTCTACTCTGCTCCGTTTCAGTTGGTTATGAAAGCTAACAGATTGCAACTTGCTGCTACCACAGTATTGGTAGGAATTTTGCAAGTGATCAAGAGCTGCAGGAATAAGGAAGATTCACAAAGGAAAACCAATGTGACTGTCAAATTGAAGTGTGAATAACAGCTGTTTGAATGATAATTGTTTTTTTTGGGGGGGGGGGAGAAACAAAGCAAGTGGAATTCTGAGCAAGTGTCCTAAAAGAAAAATGTTCATAGAATACATTCATTTACAAACTATTTTCTCCTGTTCAACTAATAAAGAATGAATTGCAAGCAGCTATTGATCAGCCTTCATTCAATCTGTAAAAATCATTTTAATATAAATTACGCTTTTGAGGCGTGAGTGTGGGTGAGGAATTGGCTAGTGCAGCTACAAAGGAGAACCATTGTGTCCCATTATGAGATCAAGTCTCGGACTGTGGTGTGCTTTTCTGCCCGATGCCACCTTTTTCATACACGAGATAAGAAAAAAAGGGATTTTAGATGCAGTTTGAACTCAACCATACTCTCCGGTTGCCCAGTTGCATATGAATTTGGTGCACTGTGTTTATCCAATCCACACCTAGATAAAACAAGCCATGATCAATTTGTGGTTTCAGATCTTGGCTTGTTATCTGATGTGTCTGGAGTGTGAACTTATGGCTTGGTTCAAGCATGCAGAGAGAGGAATACTTTTGATTGCATCCCAGATTCAGATCTGGTTTGTTTGCAGACTGTATTTAGACTGCGGTTCAGGTCTAGAAATTATGAGCAAGTTTTGCACTTTTCTGTCATTTGCCGGTAATGAGTTCCTATGTGAGAATAAAGTGCTTATTTCTGGCCATCATCTGCCCAATGATGTCACTTCCTGCTTAACAATGTCACTTCTTGCCTTTTTCATGGCACCATGAACGCTTGGTGAACACTTCTTGCAGGCACCATGAACGCTGTTCAGCCTGCTATATGAAAAGGGGTTGACACCCCTGAAGTAGAACAATGGCAAACTGAGTTGGTAAACTTGCATGCAGACAGGGAGCTATCAAACCAGTGCATATTGTACTGTACTGATTGGGTTGGGTAGTCTTTCAGGTCTGCAATGATCCCAGCTCTGCCTCATGGCCTGCTGCTGAAATCCTGCTTGATTCCTAATGAGAATTGCTTGGACTTTGATAAGATGGTCTGCCATTGAGAACCTTGGATATACAGTAAACATCTCCCCCCTTCTCTTGCAGCTTTTGATGTAGTTAGGGGTGTTCCTCTGGCATCCTAGTAGAACAGTGCATTTGTGTCCTAGTTTCTGTGGAACCTGCTTCTAACGCTGGCTGCTTTGGCATTGGAGCTTCTGGCCAATGCTGATGTTTTCTAATAGCAGCTGCTAGAATTCATCTGTAAGCCATGAAAAAGGATGCAAAAATGGTATAATCTCAGCAGAAGGCTCTTTTTGTTTGTTTGTTTGTTTTAATAAAAACTCCAAGCTTTGCCAACAAACTGGAAGTAAGCACATTTCATTAATGTCATTTGAGAAACCAAGAAGAAATATCTGAAACTTACATCTCTGCTTGGAAATATTATAAAAATGTATACAGCCTGTACTTAACGCTACAAATCCATATCTGTAATAGTAGATTAGCTATTAACATGTATACTGAAACGTAGAAAAGGGAAGTAGAAAAGCACAGGAGTTCTGTTATGTTTTCAACAACTTTAGTCGTTTTGCTTCTCGTCTTCCTTGGCTGCTATATTTTTTTTAAAAAAAAATTAATAAATGAGGCTTTTTGGGGGGGGGGGGGAGGGGAATTAGCAGCTGGTAATACTCCATAAGTCCGGGCATAGTGCTGGCAGGTGTTGCCTAATCTTGTCTTCACTGCTAGACTCTCCCACCCCTGTTGCATTGCCAGCAGGCCTTGATTCCCCTGAAATACCAGGGAATTAACAAGGCAGATTCTGGCCCCAGATGGGATTGAATTAAATACACCAAAATCAAGGGATAAGAAGGTTGGTATATCTGCAGGTCTCCTACTGGCTCAAGCTCTTCCTCATCCAGCTCGCGTAGTCATTGGTCTTCCCTCCAAGAAAATTGTAGCTAGTTCTGTAACCATAACTGCAGAAAATGTCTCCATGCAGAAGAGGTTCAGACGTCCGCATGACAGTTTGCAGAAGCACAGTTTGGTTTCTGGTTTGGTAGATTGGAAGTCAAGTTGCAGAGGGGGTTAAATGTGCACGATGCCATGAGGAGGGCTTCAAGAAGTACCTGGTATTAATTGTATGTTGGCTAAGCATAGTGCTCACCAGACAAAATTTAGGAGTTTTATACCATGTCCAAGTAGCATTTTCAAGCTGTGTTCAAAGGAACCCTGGAGTGAGATCAGCAAGAGTGGACAGTCCATACCAAGGATATTTTTAAATTCACACAAGCACAGCCAATGACTGCATTACGTTACAGATAATTCTGCTATTTGGAAGGACAATGGGCTCTGCTTGTGTGGATTTTCCAAAGATGATGCATCATTCTTACGGTGTTTTAGCTGACTTAGCATAGCACTGGAATCTCTCTCTCACACTCACACACTTTTTCTCCTTTATGTGGGTTGGAAAAAATAATGGGGCTGAACCATATCTTCATTTAAAGTTATGCTGCTTAAGCTAGAGTCAAGTGTACATTTGTAGCAAACCTTTTTCTGAATACCATTGGTGGATTTATCTGATGGAATTGAGAACATTCATCAGCTCAAACAAGCATTCAGGTATGAGCTGTCAATTCCCCATCGTAGCTTGCAATGGATTCATTGTTTTCTAGTAATATTTGTGGGGCATTTTAAAGATTTAACAGGCTCATTGTTTATTTAGAGGTCATTTATCAGATAGGTGTACTGAAGAGGAGAAAAAAATGTGTATGGTGGAGTCAAAGACTGTATAACACAAGGAATACCGTCTGTGACATTGTGTGACCTATATGCTGCTTCATAAGAAATGTGCCATTACAACAAAGTTAGTTGCTTTTAAGGTGCCATCTGGTGGCACATATTTGGTATATCTGAGCTTCACTCTGTTCTGATAGAAATTGAATTGGTTAATGTGAGTCCTGTGTTCAGGCAAGGTAGTTGCTTAGTAGCCATCTCACAGGCTAAAGATACTGGAATGTGAAATAAACACTAGTGCAGCGGTTCTCAAACTTTTTATCACTGGGACACACTTTTTAGAATGACAGTCTGCCTGGGACCCACCAGAAGTGATGTCACGGCTGGAAGTGCCATCACTGATACCAGAGCCTGGTGGTTTCCTGAGAATGCAGCAATATGTTGCATATGTTGATTATGCAAATATGCAAATATGTTGATTATGTTGATGTCTTGGTTTTGATTTGGGTAAGTTTAGAGTTAGCGGGGGCTTGTTAATGTGATGGTATTATTTATTAGTTTAAGGTATATGTGAGAGCTTTTGGGCCAAAGTAAAATTCCATGTATGTTGAAATTCCATGTATGGCCAATAAAAATTCTATTAAGTTGGTGAATTTCCAATAGCGAAGTGACTCAGAAAGGGAGGGAAATGCCCAATTACAACTTGGACACATAAAACAACCACATAGCCTTCCCCCTTTCCAGCATCTCATCTTTCCATATTTTCAATATGGCTGCTCTAGGTGCTTGAAATTGGCTTGCAACCCACTGATGGGTCCCGACCCACAGTTTGGAAACCACTGCACTACTGTAAAGTATATTATATTTGAACTAATGTTTTTGAAAGGTCATTATTTAGAATTTAATTTTGAGGGACGTTTTCAAAACTCTAGGGGAATTATGTTTGTAAATAATAGCAAAATCTATCTATCTATCTATATATATAAATGGACGTGGGTATGTGGGTGGGTGTCTGTGTATGTCTGTATGTGTGTATGTATGTATGTTATGCATAGGTTTCCCCACGCCTTGACCGAGTGCCCAGAAACTTGGCACACACGTACCTTGCAGCCTGGAAGGAAACACTGCGGGGGTCAGACCCCCCTACAGCCCCCGGTTTTTTGGGGAGGGGGGCTAGAACGTCCAGACCAAGGGGATTGCATTGGACTAGAGGTCTGCTGCCACCCTGTGGTCAGAAGCGATTCTGCAGGTTATGTGATACACAGGGACTAATCCAAAACGAAAGTGAAACTGCTTTGCACTGCCTGCGTTGCCCAGGCTGGAAAGAGCAGGATCCAGAGAGTTCCAACACCCAGTCGGATCTGAGAGCTACCTGTTTCCAGAGGGCTGACTGCCCTACCACAGGACCTGCAGACATGGTTCAGTGAGTGTGACAATTTCATTACGCTCCTTTGCTTGATTCTGTCCCTGTATTCATTCCTTCTCCTAATAGAAGCTGGGGATACTTTGTCCCCCGGGCAACGCCGGGTAACAAAAGGCTAGTTGTGTAATATTTGCCAAATTCAGTTCTGGGGAGACAGTGTAGTGTTCTGGGGAGAACAGTGCAGTTCTGGGGAGACAGTGCAGAGTCCTGGACAAGAATTGTGGAAACCTGGATTAAAATCCCCACTCAATCGTGACTCTCTCTTGGGGTGACTTTGAACCAGCCACTCACCATCTCTCAGCCTAACCAACCTCATAGGGCTATTGTAAAGACAAAAGGCAAAGGGGCACTGGATATTCTGCTGTGGAGCTTCTTGGAAGAAGGGCAGGCTAAAAATGCAAATAATCCTCAAGGTGCAATCCTAAACTGGAGTTAGGCCAGCATAAACTAAGCCAGCAAAGTTTGGCCAGCACAAGGGCCACCGTGAAGTATATTTGGACTACTCTTGGAGTCAGAGAGGCCAGCACATAGACGTGAGCCATCCTCCCTGACTCTGAGAGTAGTCCAAACACGCTTTATGGTGTCCCTTGGGCTGGCCAAACTTTGCTGGCTTAGTTTATGCCGGCCTAACTCCAGTTTAGGATTGCGCTCTCAGTGTCTTTTCTGTTCTGTTTTAAATCTTGATTGGCTGTGTAAAAGTTTGAACTCATTTTACCACTGAATGTGACATAAAACGTTCTTACTCATCATGCTTGTTTGGCCACTGTTTAATACTGAAAGTTTTAGCAAGTAATATTTACTCAAAATGGGGAGTGAACTCTACCTTGTTATAATGCGAGGAGGTACAAAGATTCTAGAATTTGTGACTAGCATTGAAAATTGGCTGGGTATTGCTTTGCTCATTCCTGTCTAAAGTGTAATTTTTGAAATGATTCCTGGCAGGGTAAGCCTTGCAAATGATTATGCAGGTTTCTGATTCTAAAGGAAAGTGCAGGTTTTATCATTTGAATTGGCATCTAGCTGTGCATAATCAAAAGCAGCTTCCCATTGTTTTCTTGGTCTGTTTTATGTCCCTCTTCAACTGCTATAACCATAGATCATCTTTATCAGGGGTTTTCTTGTCATTGGCCACACTGGCTAATAGTTGAGCAATTTTAAAATGAAAACCAAATTTCAACTCCCTCCATTTTGGGGGCAAATGCAAATTAGTTTGTCCTTTTGTCCCACAGACACACCATTGTGTAAAAAAAAGCCTTAAATCTTATTTATCATCTGTCTAGTTGCAACAAACACCTTTATCAAACCACAAGAAATCATGATGGGTGCATTAAATGCTTATGGGTCATTCAGAAATATGAAATAAATGGATTGAAAACATTACTTGGAAATCCTTGCTTGAAAAAGTTCGTAATCAAGACCAAATGGTATACAGGAAATGCAAGCTCTTTATTTGTATAGGCTTCATTTTCCTTTCCATCATCTGCAATGCTGAACCAATGAATGATGATTATTCTGGCATGACCGTGACCTCAAAATTTAATTTGCTCTCAATTTGTGCATGTTGGTGGCACTGAGCATTTCGGTACAAGCAAGCTGAGGTTAAGTGCTCTGTCAGGAAGTAGATAGTCATCCATCCTGCCATTTGTTTCTTTGAAGTAAAATGATTTTCATGAACAAACAGGAAGAGATGCAAACGACAATTCTTTGATAGGCTCCAGCGTGCCAGGTATAAAAGGAAGTTGCTATAATTTGCAGCTAATACTGTGCAAACAGAAGAGCTGAGTTGTGCTGTAGGTAGCTTGGAAGGGGTTTGTGGTTTTTTCCAGAGATATTTTACACAATGTGTGCTTGTGTATTTGGGCAATGGGGGAGGAGGCGGTAGGATCATAAAGAGACATCTGAGAAGTTAATAAATCCTAAGGCTATTGCAGTCCAAACAGGAAATAAGTTTGCTAAACAAATGTGGAATTGATACAGTCATTACAGATGGTTCTAAAATATACATAACAAGTACCAGTAGGTTCTTATCCATATTTTTGGACTCTCCCCCCGCCCCCCAGGAAGCACAGGGCTTGGGAATCGCATATAATGTTTAATTTTTACTCAAGAGGGGTTGTAATTTGAATGCAAAAACCTACGTTGAGCAAAATGTGCATTCAACATTTTTCTTGCCTTGTTCTCTCATAAGAACATAAGAAGAGCCCTGCTGGATCAGGCCAAAGGCCCATCTAGTCCAGTTTCCTGCATCTCACAGCGGCCCACCAGGTGCCCCATTTTGAGGCATGAGACAACAAAATGCTTGCATCCTGTGCTTGCCATTCCCTTGCACCCGATACCAGTAGCCCACCACCTTTTTAAGGAGGTTGCACAATCCATCATTGCCTATAGCCCACGATGGACCTTTCCTCCAGAAATCTGTCCAATCCCCTCTTAAAGGCATCAAGACCAGATGCCATCACCACCTCCTGTGGCAAAGAGTTCCACAGATTAACTACCTGCTGGGTAAAAAAGTACTTCCTTTTATCTGTTTTAACTCTCCCAACCCTCAGTTTTAGCAGATGCCCCCTGGTTCTGGTGTTTTGAGAGCGGGAAAAGAACATCCTTTTATCGACTCTATCCCTTCCATGCATAATTTTGTATATCTCAATCATGTCTCCCCTCAGGCGCCTTTTTTCTAGACTGAAGAGCCCCAAACGCTGCAGTCTTTCTTCATAAGGGAGGTGCCCTAGCCCCGTAATCATTTTTGTTGCTCTCTTCTGCACCATTTCCAGCTCCACTATGTCCTTTTTGAGATGCGGCGACCAGAACTGGACACAATATTCCAGGTGTGGCCTTACCATCGATTTGTACAATGGCACTCCTCTTCATGAATGCATGAGGAGGAAGGACCCCAGCCTCTGGCCATCCCCTGCTGACATGAGTGTGAAATGGGGTCTAAGCATGGAAGCAGAGGTGGCTCCAAGTTGCTGAGAGGCCTGAGGCAAAACCCTATATTGGCCTAGGGTACCTACAGTGCATTTCTGATGATGCATTGGCTGTTGCCATTGCCTCTGGTTCTGAGTTCAGAAGTTGGCCCTGCAGATGGAGCATCTGATGGGTGTGGGCTCTTGGCTGACCCTTTCTGCCCTCACATTAAACACTTGGAGGCAGTGAACATGCTGATGTTGGAGGGGGCATTGTTCTCCATCTTGATAGCGTTCATACATGACATACACAGCGGCGTCATGCAGCCGGAATGCTGGGCGGGAGGAACGGGTGAGCGGCAGCCCACCTGTTGCATTCCGGTCCGTTTCGCCGTCTTCCGCGGGGAAGATGGTGAAACGGACCAGAAGGCAACGGGCGGGCTGCCGCTCACCTGTTCCTCCCGCCCAGCATTCTGGCTGCATGACGCCGCTGGACATACAGTATACAGTTTCTAGTATACTGTACTTTTCAATGCCATGTGTGAGAAGTCCTTATTTTTATAAGGGCTTTTCATGCATATATTATATACTTACTGGGATACTTACATAAAAAGTAATGCCTGTACAGGTTAATCGGTTTCATTTTTCATTGTTAGAAAATGTCCTTTTAACAAAAAGAAATGACTTGGTTTCCTTAAACTGACTAAAAAATAGGAATGGCCCAGTTTGGAGTTTGAAACAGTGTTTTCTATGTCTTGGGCAAGAAATGGTGTTTTGACCGTATTTTGATTCGTCTCTCTTAGAACAGAGAAAAAGAAAGTGTTCCTAGAGGAGACACAAGGTGGCAGCTGACAATCCCAGCCATGTGCTGTGATGGGCATGGAGATTGGCTTTGGTGCCCTGGACAGTTGGCTGGAGGAACCTGGGAAAATCCCTGAGCAGCTGTGTTTAGTCTCTAGGGCAGAATGCCACCTGCACCAGTCTTCAGTTGGCAAGCCATCCATGCAAAGCATTAACATAGCAGCTCTGGGGAGCAAGCATCTCCTGATTACTAGCCAGTATGTTCTCAGATGATGTGCTTCATCAGAATATATTTAAACTTTCTGCAGCGTAATTATACAAAGAGTTAAAATTGTGCTTATGTAACATAAGTTATTTGTTCAAAATTTGACTGAGGGTGCAGTCCTAACCTGGATTGGGCCAACCCAGGAGTGTTGCAAATGCTCCGTAAAGCACGTTCACACCACTGGGAAGCCAGCACACAGACATGCACCATCCTTCCTGACTCCAAGAGTAGTCCAAGCATGCAAGGGTCAGTTCTCTCTCTCCTATTACTCTGAAGCACAATGTTTGGTGATGAAGTTGTGCAAAATAATAACCGATTCAGGGCACAATCCTAACCTGGAGTTAGGCCAGCATAAGTACTTGGGGCCAGTCCAGGCGTGTCACAAATGTACCATAAAGCATGTTTGCACCACTCTTGGAGTCAGGGAAACCCTGCTAGCTGGGCATTTTTTCAAGTAGTGTTCTACTTATATTTAGCAGGGGGAGAGCAATTGTCCCTCTTCACCCCAGCACAGTGTCTTTTCTAGTGGCTGTTGCTGGTGGTGTGCTCCATTTTTTTTTTTAGATTGTGAGCCCTTTTGGGACAGGAAGCCATTAAACAGTTACAAGGGACTAAGCCCTGTTGAACATAAAAGATTTGCTTCTGAGTAAATATTCATAGCATTGTACTGTAAGACTAGGAGAAGGAATTCAGTATCCCTTAGCCAGTCTGCTTGGGTCAGGAAGGTGTCTGGATTTTGGATCTGTTTGGATTTCAGAATAATTGCATGGATACAATGAGAAATGCTTCCTCTTGCTCTTTTCACTGTTAACCATATGGGTGTCTGCTGGCCTCTTCGGCATTTTTCAACAGTGTCTGTACAGTTGCGCACCACAGTACAGAGAACAGAATTTACAGCCTCCATGTGGGAATAAGCACAAGACCTTGTAGCATTCACACTACAGAAAGTTTTTAAAAAAGTTATGGACAAAAATATCTGGATTTTGGAATAGTCTGAATTTTGGATGTCCAAATATGAGGTAATCTATGCTTTAAAAAAATTAAGACAGGAAAACAAACCTGTTTTAGGAATAGGTAGCAAATGGAACGGACAGCCACAACCTGTCCTATATCAAAGGCTGACCTGTCACATGGGGCTGATGTCAGAACTCAGCCTCTCCATTGAGCATGCAGAGCTGGGTGTTCTGCCCTTTGACCGGCATGCAGTGCTCTATCAACAAATTCTATTTCATGTGACAAGGAGGAATTTACGCTGCGGAGGGAAACAGCTGGTTGGGTTGCTTTGTTTGGATGCATGCTTTTGTTTTTGGCTTGCTGGATAGGGGCTTGGTCAGAGAGCAGGTATCTTGTATCACGCAGGCAATGCCATTCCAAATGTTTGTGTTAAGTGATTTGGAGAATTAATGGAAATTAGACATGCTTTTATATTAGTACAGTGGACTAATGAGCTGTCAGCGTGGTCAGGAAAGTGACTGTTCAAGCTGTGAGTTAACTGTGGATGACTTTAAAGAAAACCTTATTGCCTCAATATATAATTGTTTTTAGAGAACAGTGGTATGGTTTTTATGGTGGCATTGGAAGCATTCAGGGTTTTAAAAAAATGAATTTGCTATTGTCACGCTAGGTACAGTTTGCATAATGTTTTCAATAGAGTTTGCAATAAAATTTGAGTATCGATGACCAAATTTGAGTATCCGATGGAGCAGACTCACTCCAGAGAAGATTGGTTGTCTGTAATATTCGGTCAAGTGGAAGATTTTACAATACTGTGCATCAAATATTGTTGTGCCGTAAATTGTTCATGAGTCCAACCTCTGCTTGTGTGTGTTGAATGTGATGGAGTGCAGAAACAGCCAATTAAAAGGCCAATTAAAAGCCAATTAAAAACTGCTTATATAATAAGCAGTGACCATAGTAAGTGTCATGAATGTAAAAAAAAAAATGCTCAGTTTCTGTTGAAGAACTACACTATGACTACACCATGTAATGTTGCCCAATGTTTTTGTTTATAAATAGTGCATGGAGGGCATGTTGACATAAAGGTAAGGGGAGGTATAGCACTTTGTCCTGCTGTGGTTTTGATCTCACTTGTTCTCTTTTTATTAGTAAAAATATTTGTTGAAAACAAATGGAATTTTTTTTTACCATTAAAATAATCCGGGGGGTCTGAGTGATTGCCCCAATTTCAGTTTCAATCCCAAAGTATTAAAGCCTGGTTTCTCCTGTGGCTTCCTCGCACACACCTCAAATTATGCCCTTTATAAACAAAAAACAAAAAAACCCTGAACTACATTATGCATTTAGCAGAACGCCTAGTTTAGCCTTCTGCGATCTATTCAACAGCATAAGCAGCGTGTTCCATAAAGCACTGTTCTAGGAATTTGGCACCAAGAAGGAAATAAAGCACTGTGTATCACAAGGTCACAACTTTGGCTGTGTCACGAACAAAGCCAATGCAGAACAGGACAGCATAAAAATCCCTCAATGTAGATTAATGCTGTCCAACTTATGAGAACTGAATGCAATAACCTAGTTATTAAAATTACACTTTCTCTCTTCTGGTAACAGAACTCTTTACAGGAAACTCTTAAGGCCAAGGGAAAATGGGACAATACTTAGAATTCACTCAGCGGTAACATCAAGGCTTAATTTGAAAAGTAAATGTTCTGGGTAACCATGGCTTCCAGCTGGGCAAAATAGTGAGACTTGCAGAAAAACCTGCAGAAGTTTAGCTGCAGAGTCTGGCAGAGCCAGGGTGGCATCCATCTTATAAAGTGTCAGCAAGAAAATGTTTGCACTTAATACCTACCACAGCTGCCATCCTAGCAGGGGAGCAAGGAAGCTGCTCTAAGGTCTTCAGCGTTTACAGCTTGGGCTAAGACAGAACTCCACAGCACAGCTGCAATCATTCATGAATCTTTGCGAGTAGCCTCCTACTTAGGCACACAAATGCTGCTTTCAGAATGCAGGCGAGAGCTCTTCAGGACCCTGCCGTCCTTTCCGGGGCCCACACCAGCAAGCAGGGCAAGGGCAGGAAAATTAGGGCCGTTGATTGGCTGGCTCCGTTGCTGAGGGGCATGGCAAGGCTTAGTGTCAGGGGCTGAAGATGTCCTGCATGTTATTTGGGGGGGGGGGCAGGGGTGCCACATAACTAACATTTCAAAGAATTGTACCAGTTAAAGATGATGTGGATAACTTCTAGTGCTTAGGACCATTCTGGAAGCTCATGATGAGCTTGACAGTACACTATTGAGAACAAGTACATATGAAGCAGAATTCCTCTATTTTATTTATTCACTTCTGGTGGGTCCCAGACAGATAGTCATTGTAAAAAGTGGGTCCCAGTGCTAAAAAGTTTGAGAACCACTGCTTTCTAGGCATCCCTCTGAATCAGACTGAGCAGTGACAACAGACGGGCTTTACCGCCCCCCCCCTCTGCTGTCTGTTTGTTGTACAATTAGTGTGTAACATCTCCAAGATGATTTTACCATGTGTGCACAATGAAAAGGTCAAATTACACCATGTGAAGCAGAAGAGGCAGAGACATCTTGTCCCTTGCCAGCCATTTACTGTAATAGCTGTTCTATTAATTGAAAAACTCCCTTGCTGTCCAACAAACAAAACTCCAAATCCTCTGTCCATTCAGTACTTGAGAGCCTTTGGAGCGTTCACCCGGGGATTATCATTGTAGCAGAAGGATTCATAAAAGCATGTCAGAAATGAGACAATTTAGTTGCTCTTAGTTGCCTTTTGTGTACTGCTTTACTTGCTTGCAGACATCAAATCATGATCTGTATTGCTGGCTAAGTGTTTCCTTTTCTACATGAGCAGAATATTGTGGTGTAGTTTCTGCCACTTTAATATTTGTGAACCAACAGCGGCCCGTCCGCTATCACCGTTTCCATCTTTTCTCTTACATGGATGATGCACAAAAAAGTGACTCCTCAAATCCCTGCTTTAAAGAGCACTTTTTGCTTTACTAGTTCTGCAAACTTCATTCAGGAAAAAGGACTGAATATCAGTTCTTGGTTTTAATTCTGTGCCAGTGCTGCTATATATAGGGCTGCCAATGCATATCTAGGGCAGGTTCACCCAGTGATGGCGAACCTATGGCACATATATCCAAGGTGACATGCCACAATGTTTTGGGTGACACATCATCATTTGCCAACACCCAACAACAACTGAAGTTTGTTTTGTAATGCTTTGATTTTTTTTTTTTTTGGTTATGATTTGATGTTCTTTATATAATTGATAGCCCCACACATGATTTGACTGTATATTTTTTTTAACGAAATGAATATATAAATAATTGCTTCTCTTTTGCTTGGTTTTTTTTTAACATACCAGCAGAGTCAAGTTAGGCATGTTTTTGACATGGCACACCCAAAAGGTTCACCATCACTGGGTTAACACATACATACATGTTCATCTTTTTGAAGAGAGCATGGTCGAGAGGTAATTGACATGTTTGACTACGTTCCCGCATGCCCAAGTCTACAGATGGAACCTTCACATCATCTGCCATTGTGGCAAGTGTTATATGTTGGGGTTCCATGCAATAGAAACTCAGACAAAGCAGATGCATTAACATTTATTGCAACAGGCAACACTTAGAACTGAACTGAAGGCAACAGCCCAACCTCTGTATATTGTTAGCTCCGCCCCATATAGCTCAGGGCTCCTGATTGGAGGGGTGTTTAGCTCAACGCCTCCAGCTCTCTTGCTCTGGCTCATCCATTGTCACAACACTCTACAATACAGAGAAACACTGGAAACACACAGAATCATATTTTTATTCTGTTCCTCAAAATGCATCACTGGCCCTAAGCTGCTGAATGGGAAATTAAATACATGCATGTATGCAAATTTGTTATTCAGATTGAGAGTCAAGGCTACTTCAGATACGAACAGCTCTGGATGCGGGCGGAATGAGTCTGAAGCCCCTGTAAGTCCTCAGCCTGTGGATTTCACTATCTGTGGGTTTTGCTATTCCATGGGGGGGGGCGGCGGTGTATGTGTCTGGGAACAGGTACCACGAATTAGACGGGAAACAGAACGCCAGGCTGTGATAAGCTGCAGTACCTGTTGTGGCAGAGCGGGGTCACTGTGGAGCTGATGAGCCAGTGCAGGAATGTTGTGGGAAGGCCAGCCGGCAAAAGAACGCAATCCAACCTTGAGGACCTATCCAGGCTGGACCTACAATCACCTGCTGAAGCTCGCTGTCACACAGCCAGAGGAGAGAACTACACTGTGAAGGCTACATCTGGGACTGAGGATTCGGTGAATTGCAGAATGCGGTATATTTGTAAAAAAACCCATTGAAAAATTATAGTTTAGACTAGCCTGCCCATGTAAACCCCCTTGGGCACTTGCTTCGGCATGGGAAAGGCAGGATATAAATTCTTCAAAATAACAATTTTAAAAAAATACTGAGACTGAGATGCAACTTGACTTTGAATCAATTCATTAATTCCCAGGGGGAGGGGAGGCTCGTGAGTTTTTGAATAGTTATATTCATATTGTTGTACTATGGGGAAAAGTAAACAAACTTTGTATTTGTGCATGCATTGTCTCAGTCTTATCCTGATGATATTGTTCGCTTTTGGTCTCACACTTTTAATTATATTTCCACTAAATGGGAGGGATGCTTAGTTGCTTCCGAAGAAAAATTAGTATATGCTGAAGTCACTCTCCCCTCCCCCCCCCCGTCAACTAGCTGAACTCTCAAATAGCTTAAGATCAAGTACAATATGAGCAGAACACATGGAGCATAGTGCAAACAGCTAGGACACTACAACACCATTTAGGAATACCAAGTATGCTAGGGGACGGCGGGATCTCCAATTGGGGAATGACCATCTGTTCATTCTGCTGAGATGCTTCTCATTCCGTTTTTGGTAAATAAAGGATCACATCTGAGCAACAAGAATTGGCACTTTTGTTATCAAGCAGAAGATCCGCTTAAAGAAAGAGATGTTACTAAAGAGATGTTACTAGGTTTTTTTTAAATTTGTACACTCATGGATTTGTTGGGAATTCGTTCCTCTGTGAGCTCTATGTTGTATTCTCTGTCCCCTCTTGGAAAAACATTTGATGTTAGATGGTTTAAGGGTGCATTCCAAACATAGCTCTGGGCAGACAAAAGCAACTTGTGTTGGCCCAGAACTGTTGCAAACATGCTGAAAAGCAGAGCCCAGGACGCACTGGGTTGGCGTGAGGGTTCGAGCCCTTGCTGACCCAGCAGTGCCGCAGAAGGCAACTGGTAAGCCGTCCGCACACCTGCTGGGTTCAGCCAGTGCAGAGGCTTTTCTGGAAGGGAGGGTGGAGGCAGAGCAGCAGGGCACGATACTAATGTATGTCTTATGAGTTGTAACTTGTATGAGTTAAATTGGGCTTAGTCTCAAATGTACAGTATTTAGGATTGCGGTCTCGGTGTGGTGCACTAATATAAGGTGAGCCCTAGTTCCCAGGAGAGTGGGATCAATCTCCACACACAGCACAGCATAGTGTGAACTAAGCACACACCCCCAACTCATAACCATCAAGGGCGTAGCTACGTGCACATAACCCCCCTTTTCCATCCAAGAAAAGCCTGCGCGTCTTGATCTCAGTGTGAAAGATTAACCAGTGTGTCCAACTTGTATGCCGGAATATATAAATTAGGAATAGTTGCTCAATTTTTTTCTGGATTGTGATTAAAGCTAGAGCTATTTGAAATGTCTTGGCAATTATCTCCTTGCAGTTGACACGTTTGAAATAGGTGTGCTACTTCCTATTAAAGATGTGGTTTTTCAGGCAGTATTAACCCAGTATGTATCCACCTTACACGGAGCCCAGGTCTACCCCGCTGGGTAGACCTGGGCTCCGGACGCTTTTCCGCCCAGCAAGGCAATTTTCTGCCCGCTGACAGGGAAGGAGGGGAGAGGCACAACACAACACAACAGCCCTTGCGCTCTCTCTCTCTCTCTCTCTCTCTCTCTCTCTCTCTCTCTCTCTCTC
>JAJKFI010000003.1:48144420-48244827 GCA_029204185.1 Lerista edwardsae
AAAATGGCTGACCTCCTGGCTTCATGATCCAGATATGAATCTTTCCCGCTGTCCTAACTCATGTACCTTTTGCCAAAAAAAAAAGAGATCTAATTGCAGACTTCCCAACTTTGCAGCTAAGACGGTCATTCCTAAATTAACACACTTATAACCCACTTGTTTGGTGTTTTCCATGGAGCATCTCTGTATGTCACATCAACTATCATCTGAACATGTGTGTTGATGGAGGTTAAAAGGCATACTCGGACAACATCCTTCTGCTGCAGGACCAGAAGATGCTTGCAGTATAATGGCTAAAACAGTGTCCTTTGTAAGTTAAATGGAGCAAAGCTCTCCTCTAAAAGCCCTTGGGCTCTGTTTTGCCGCTTTCAAGATAAAATATTTAATAAGTATCTGTGGGCGACAAAGCAAGCTTTCATCTCAAAACGCAATAAATAATATTGCCTCCATTTGCAGCCATTGAAGAAATCAGATCATGAAAGGATAACTGCATTCAGATCCTTTCCCACTGTGCAGTTTTCCCATTTCTCTCAAAATGTATTTTCTATCATAATAAAGTTGTACCATGTATGCATTTTGATTGTATTAACTGAGAGGTAAGCTGGTAAAATGGACTTAATGACTTTAGTAAGATAATTTGTGTAGGGCAGAAAAATACGGTCTTGGTAACAGGAGCTACAGAAATTGCTTTTGAAGAGGAACAAGTAGTTCTTAAGATTTTTATATTAGATTCTAATGATGTACCCTAATTAAGTACTGTGATAATTGTGTGTATCTGAATGCAAGAGATAGTAAATGCGTCCCCTTTTATGGAGGAAGTGATAAATTATACAGCATAGTCCTTTAGGCTGCACTTGTATA
Source organism: Lerista edwardsae (assembly GCA_029204185.1). Classification (NCBI taxonomy): domain Eukaryota; kingdom Metazoa; phylum Chordata; class Lepidosauria; order Squamata; family Scincidae; genus Lerista; species Lerista edwardsae. The sequence goes on from JAJKFI010000003.1 coordinate 48,145,282, forward strand.
CACACCTGAGTTTTGAGCCCTGTGTACACACCATTGAACCCTGTGAAGCTTACTTAGGAGTAGACATGCATAGGATTGCACTGTTAAGAGTTGTACAGTATATTGTAGTATTTGTTAGATCTATTAAATGTTGCTGGTTTACCGTTGGATCCAGTGATGGGATCAGCTAGCAACTCGGGAGAATGCTGGGCGGGCAGCAGGAAGGCTGGGTGGGACTTCCGGGTGATTGACAGCCCGTCCGTCTGGGTCCGCCGCCTGCCCGCCCGCCGCACGGGCTGCCCTGGCCTCGGAGGGGGCGCCCGCTCGCCGGGGACGGGATGGGTGGGGCCCCCCGGGTGCTAGGGCGTGCAGCAGCGGGGCGCGCCACCTGGGGGCAGCCCATGAGGCCGGCGGGCGGCGGACTCAGACGGATGGGCTGTCAATCACCCAGAAGTCCCGCCCAGCGTTCCCACTGCCCGCCCAGCGTTCCCCCGAGTCGTTAGGATCCAACCAGTGATGGGATCAGCTATTTTTTAACAAGTAGCTTATTTTATCAATGAGAAAAAGCTAGAAAAGCATGGCATACAAAAATTGTTCTTGCACAATTAATCAATGAAATGCAGTTATTTGGGGTGATTCTTTTGAGAGCGACCTTTATACTGATTGATCTTATAAATATGGAAATACATATTTCTGTGACGCAGTGAATTCAGGAAATTGAACAGGCTTCAGGTAACCAGAAACTACTTTTGCCATTTATTTAAAGACTTCGGAATCATGATTATGAATTAAAACTGAAGAAGAGAAAAAAATGCAGGGAAGCCGTACAATATTATATGTTTGGAAACGGATCCAAAGATTCCTTTTCTCAGGGGGAAGTTTCTCAAAGCCAAGCTTTAATAGGCAATAATCTAATTAAAGTTGGAATCTGGAGGAACAGAAGATTAAAAAAAAAATTTTGGTCTTCATTCAGCAGTGGATGTTAGTTTTGTTTTCTTGCTGTATAGTATCAGCTTGCTTGGAAGTAGCAGAAGTGCTGTCCTAGACCTTCATGTTATCCCATAGCTTGTCCTTCGATGGCAGATTGGGTCCTACTCCTGCCAATAGTACTGGTCTTGTTGATCCCTGAAATCTTAGGAGATACACCACAACCAATGTCTAACCTGACCAAACCAGGAGGGGAAAACTGTGAAACCAGACTGCTGGGCTAATGGGCTTTTGGTGTTGATCCACCTGATAATTCTAGAAAGGTGGCTTTGAAGGATCGTAGTGTAGACTTATAGTTCCAGTAGATGCTGTTATATTTCGGAGATAACCATTCAGCCTTCTAAAGATGGCTTTATTGGGATAGCAGAAGAGTGCCCTCATACGTACATGTATGCACCCAATAAACTGGTTCTTCTGACTTGTGTGAGTATTGCCCACAAACAGCCCTGTTCCTCCAGGGATCTGGCTCCTGTCTCGCCAGAAGTATTTGTTGGCAGAAGGTGCTGAGGAAAAGAAGCCAGCATTCTCCAGCTCTGTGTTCTCTCAAAAAGCAGAAAGAGAGGTTGGGGGTGGTGATGTGTGGGTGGGTGTCTGGAGAGAAGCATCGATCGTACACCAAATTACAGCAGGGTTGTTGCAAATGATTCTTTCTCTGTTCCAGAAGCACCTGGTACTTCTGGGAATAAGTCATAAGTGGGAGAAGTCATAACTGGGCCTTGGCACACTTGCTCCTGCTTTCTCTGTGAACAGAACTGAAGTGGGGATTGCACAATTATTTAAATACAGTTTGTTTGGCAAATAAACCCAAGAATTGTCCTTCCATCTCCAGGAGATGATGATTGCAGAAGGAATGTAGCATCTGAATGGGACACTATTTTCTCTCCCTCTCCAGAATACTTCCCCGGCCTAGGTTGCTGTATGTCTGATCTTTTCTAATGTGCCACTTTTCCGGATGCTGTTTTTTTGTGTGCTCTTTTGTGTCACTTGGGGTTTTGCTGTCACAGTTGAACTTGATAAATGGAAGTTATCATGGGACCCTTGTAGCTGCCATTAGTCAGGCAGTTGAGTGTGTAGAAGAGCTGTGAGCTCAACATTCTGATCTCTTGAGTCTGTTGGTTGATTTTCTTTAAGGTCCATGAGCAATTTTTGTGGAATTAAAAACAGTAAATATTGCTTGCTAGCTAGCTTTAGAATGACATTTGTCAGTGTGTTCTGCAAGTACAGGTGCTTTGCAAGGAAAGGTGGAGAAGAGAGGTAATACTTGATTAGACATTACTGATGGAGGCATGTAGAGATGAGCCCGAGAATGATTTTTCATGAACTTTTTCATCTGGATTGATAGGCTCACACTTACTTTCAGCAGTGTTTTCTTTCCCTCCCAGATATCACTGCAGAAAAGGATGGATAGTTCACCAGTTCAAGAAGTATTAGTCTGAACATATGTTATTTGCCCTCATTTTCCTGATCATTATAGATCAGTGTTTCCCAAACTGTGGGTTGGGACCCACCAGTGGGTTTCAAGCCGATTTTTGGTGGGTCACGAAAAGTCTTTGAAACATACTAATGCGCCCCAGCTCTTATTTGAGGCCAGGCAAAAGGGAACACAAGATCACCAGAATAGTCCTAATCCAAGGAACTTGGAGCTCAACAAATACTCCAGAAGGCAAACCTCCCCCCCCCCCACAATTGAATGAAAGAGAGGATGAATGAAACCAAGAATGAAAACAGAGGCTTGAGCAGCTGGTAAAAGTGGAAAAAATGTGTCTTGTAAAACTAGGTGGGTCCTGATAGTGTCTCTTTAAAAAGTGGGTCCTTGTGCTAAACCATAGATATAGATTGACATTGATATGTATACATCCAGGCCCCATTGCCCTTGCTGAAAATCAGCATCATTTGAAATCGGCTTCATCTGACCTTGGTAATAACTTGGCTAAATCTGATTGGCTATTTATGGTCATGTCGTCCTCACATTTGCAAAGCCCAGGGAAGCATTAATTGTCTATATCTACCGTTTCCCAAACCATGGCCTGCTGTTCTCTGCGATAACCCTTCTGGGTGCAGTGATGGCAAAGCCTTACCGTTCCGCACCACAGCCTCCTATCTTTTCAGCTGATCTTTGGAAACACACGCCCCCTGGAAGCTTTTTCCACCACACATCACCCCAGAACAGCGATTTTCAACCAGTGTGCCACGAATGGTCTGCAGGTGAGCCTGAGGGTTTTGGAAGAAGGTAATTTATTCCTAGGGTTACTGAGGTGTGTGAGCCCCCCAGCAGCAGCAGCATGGTGTGCCTTGGCAATTTTAGCACCTTGTCAGTGTGCAGTGAGATGAAAGGGGTTGATACTCACTGCCCCAGAAGGCTCTGCTCCTTGATTTCCGTGGGGAAGTGGCTGCCCAGCATGAGTTTCTGCAAAGATAGGAGGCACAGAAGGGTAAGGCTTTGCCCACGCGCACCTGGAAGGATGATCGTGGAGCACTGGGTGTGGACCGCGGTTTGGAGATGGCTGGTCTGTATGAAGAGCGCACAGAGGAACGTGAGTGCGTCTGCTAGCCATATGTCCGGCCATCCTTGAATTCCGCATTTTAGCACAGCAGTAACTGCTGGCTGCGCAGAGACTTTTCTGCATGTAGCTTGCCAAGCTGGACAGCCAGCATTCCAAATCATCAGAAGAAACTCTTCTGGCATTGCAATGCTTGCCTCTTCCGATGAGTGCTGCATGCAGAGATGCCTGGGGTGTGGCTAGTGGTGCATTGACACAAGCAGCACAAATAGCTGGTGCAGTGTTTCCCCTCCATGCATTGGCTTTCCACACAAACAATAGTATCTGCATAGATCCCTTGTGATTGATGTTTGGTGACGATCATTCTCTTAAGAAGGAAAAAGTTCTAACGAAGGAGAATTGGTGCCCTTGCCATGGAAGATTTTTTGTGTGTGGTAATGTTGAGCAGTGGATATTTTTGGCATTAGGGGGGTTATTCAGAATTCTTGGGCCCTTTGACAGAACTGTGATAGATTTCTTTAGAATTTGCTTTTAACAACAGCAAAAAAAAAAAAATCTCAATATACTGTAGTTTTCATAGCGAAGGAGTCAGAACATGGTTCCCTGTTCTAAAATGGCTCACGGTCTAAAAAGAAGCAAGAGAAATACCAGCAAGAGCCACTGGGAGAAACACTATATTCAGATGAGTAGAGACAGTTGCTTTCCTCCAGCTTATATACAAGAACTGCCTCTCAGAAGATGCTTCTGGCCGAAATTAGCAGGGCTCACTGCTTTGATGCCTAAAAATTCTTTACCCAAGCATAGGTATTCCTTCAGTATAATCAAATATTATTATAGCAGTGGTTTGTGTAGAATTTTTGGTAGGGTGCTCTGAAGGTTTAGGTTTGAAGTGCCTATTTTGAGGGCTGTTAGAGTGTGTGTGTGTGTGTGTGTGTGTGTGTGTGTGTGTTGTAAATTTACAGAATTTGTGCTCTGCAGATCTGAGAAAGGATCGCTCAGTTATACAGGCTGTGTAAAGATGCCTAGTCCTGTCCTGTGGATTTGCGTGCAGCTGAAAGAAGTGCCTGTCCTCCCTGTTGGCTACGTTGTGAGGTTGTCGTTGGGGAGGGGGAGGGATTCTTGGCCATTATCTTACCCTTTATGAGTTCCACGCAGAGCTCCACATGCACATAGAGCCATGTACAAAAATGTCCAGGAGCTTCAAATGTGAGTCAAGAAAAGGAATTTAACCCACCCACCCCCCACAACAAAATGCTTCTATTGCTGCTGCTGCTGCTACTGTTGCTGCAGCATGTGGATCTGAACAGGACATTTGCAGGAAACAAAGTATGCTGCATACAAGTGAATGTGTCTTCAGAGACAGGGCTGTGGAAAGGGGAAGCTGCCGCTGTGCTACTGGGCTGTGCTTGCTGTTCTTCTGGGCCATGGTGGCATCAGCGGGTGGGGGCAAGGCAGGAGATGGGGAAGCCACTGAAGGCCCCAGCTGTTGCTGGCAGCACAGAGGAGTGCCTCAGCTGATGCTGCCTGCACTGGCTTTTTCTTTGTTGGCCATTTTGGATGGCCAAGTTGCTTGCTGTTAAGGCAGGAGAAGCCCTCACTCCTGGGAAAAATTTATGGCAATGGTTCTCAAATGTTTTAGACCGGGACCCACTTTTTAGAACGGCACTTGTGTCTGGACCCAACAGAAGTGATGTCATGGCTGGAAGTGCCGTCATTGTGACATAATCAAATGACGCTCCCAGAATGCAAACTGGCATTCCTGGAGTTGAGCAATTGCACAACCATGAAACATCCCTGACAGAATGCAAGAATGTTTCAGGGATGTTTCATGGTTGTGCAATCGCTGCAGTCCAGGAATGCCACTTTGCATTCCGGAAGTCTCATTTGATTACATCACAATGATGGCCCTTCCGGCTATGCCTTCTTCGCTGCCAGCATTGCCATAGAATAGGGCCTGAAATGGGCAATAGCTTGTGAACGATCAGATTCCTCACACGTTTTCCTCCATCATCGTTCCACGGGTCGGCCAAGCTGTTTCATAGCCCGCAGCTCCTCAGTGAACCATTAAGAACTACTAAAAACCAGCAAAAACTATTTGGAGTTCTGTTAGCCGCTTTGATTATATTTTTAGTCAAGGCCACTAACAAAAGTCCCAAATCAGGAAATGAGAGGGGGGAAGGGGTCTATAAAAATATAAGGTAGGAACCAACATTTTGAAAATTTAAACAAAAATAAATATTGGAGCAAAATAACATCTGAAGTGGCCTTTGATTTCAGAGCAATAACATGGAAATGAGCAGTTGACACACGCAGATCCATATTACATCGTGAGGTGCTCAGGCCAGTTGCGAAACATGGAATAGAAAAGCAAACACAGAAGAAATAATGACTTGTATCAGTTGTAGCATTGTATTGGTTTCGCATGAGTAAGAGCTCCAGGAGCAATCCTGTTGCTGTAGTTGCTGCATTGATTTCCTGTAGCTGTCAGCCAGGGATATCCTAAAGATTAGAGGAGGGAGAAAGGAAGTTAATTTTGCTGCTTTCCTTTAGATAGCAACTGGAGATAATGCGACACCATGCTGTGAAAGAAGACAATGAAAAATGAGTAATGTTTGCACTGTGCAATGTGGTAAATTTTAGTGTAACCTCATTAATAGCACTCGCACTACACAGCAATTTTCTTTCTCTAGGAATAAGAGGCTTTTGTGTCTTAAGTCCTACGTTTGAGATGTTTATCGCTTGGCAGCACATGGTCTTAGTAAATAAAGGCACACACAGTAAAACCTGGTGGGGATTCATTATCCTTTTTATTGACTACAGGACCATGTTCGGCGCTTCCACAAACAAACAAGACAGATATTTGTCCCCTGCCTGTCAAATTGAAGTAAGCTGTAGAAGGATGGGGTGATTAAAAAAAAACTTTCCATTGTCTTGTACATGAAATTGTGAGAGAAGAAAAGAGTAATTATAAAGGCTGCCTAGATTTGGGCAGAAGGTAGATTGGGATCTGCTTGTTAGTCTACTGGGGGATTCGCAGTAGATCCGCCAAGGTTTTTCATTCTGGATTGTATAAGAATAGCAACAACAAAAAATATGGTCTTCCGCTAAAATAAGCTACTGAAATGAAGAACATTTGGGAGGGAAGCCAGGAGGAGTGTGTCTGTGTCTGTGTGTGAACTCAGTTTTGCTACCAGAAACAAATTCCTGGACTGTGTGATCGAATGAACTTCTTCCTGTTTTCTGTGTCCATTCCAGCTGTAACTATTCTGTACCTGACTTCAGTTTGTGGGCTTCAGGATTCTACTAAAAAACGATAGGGATCCTAAAAACCCAAAGTCTGCCCAGGGGCGTAGCTAAAGAAGTGCAGGGGGTTGCAATTGCACTGGGCAACAAGCTTTAGGGAGGGGGCTGAGCTTGACACTAGTGGCCAAAATTGTGAAAACCTTGGTATACCCTCCCCTTAGAATTGAGAACTTCTCCCTTGTTGGCAATATTTCGGCGGGGGCTGAAGACCTTCTTATTTCGACAAGCTTTTAATTGTTGACAGGCTGGCTGGTTTTTATACTCTCTTTTTATGTTTTAGGATCCACGGGGTTTATTGTTTAAATTTTAATTATTTTAATATTGTTTTTAAGTATTGTTTTTATTTGTTAAATTGTTATTTTATTGTATTTTAATGTTGTGAGCCGCCTTGGGTGCCCATGGGGCAGAAAGGCGGGATGATGATGATAATAATAATAATAATAATAATAATAATGCCATCATATTATATATCAATTTAAGGCAATTTAATGCAAAATGCAAGGAAACAAACCAGAGCGTAATATCTTTACTCTATTAAAGGGTATGGCAAAAAAAATACGACTGTAACATCACTTCCTGTAGTGACATCACTTCCATGGCAACATTATGCCCTCTGCACCAGGCTACACTTTCATTAGCTATGACCCTAAGTCTGCCCTTTCTGGGACTTCAGAATGTAATACAGGTGGGACCTCAATACCTGCTGGGGTTTAGTTCTGAGACCCCTTGCTGATACTAAAAAACACATTGAATAAAAGCATTTAAAGCAAAACTTGTGTCAGTCAAGCTGTCAATTAGAACTGCTATTTTGCAGCTTGCTCCAAGAAAAGTGACTTCTTAAAAAAGCAAAAAAAGAAATAAATGTCTGACTTCTGCTTGGCTTCCAGACTCATTTGTGTAGCTTGAGGGTGTATTTCATTTTCATTTTTTGTAACTGAAACCAAACAGGCCATATATTGGGAATATACGGTATTTGCATTTTGTGTTTGTCTTAGTTAATTACATCCGATGCAATAAGCAGGGACTGTGAGATTGGTCAGTAAAAAGCTGGGATATTTAATTGATTTAATTATGTTTTGAATCTCAATTTTTGATTGTGTAATTATGTTTCCCCTATAATTTGACAAATTAATGTGGGTGTGCTTTGCTAATTATCTCCTTGTTTACCTAATTATTAGGCTGAGTAGATATTTGTTCTTGATCTTTAATACTGATTAATAGTACTTTGGATGGAACATTTCAATGGTAGAAAAGGCAAAGCAGTCAATGGGGAATATAGATACAAGAAGTACATGAAATGGTGTTGAAGAAATTGAAGGAATTATGTCGAACAAATTGAAGGCTTTCTTAAAGCAGTGTCATGCTTTGAAATGAAATGTATCAAATTAAAAGGATAAAAGAAAATAACACCATTTTTAAGCTTATTTTTTGATTGCTTTGAGAATGGGATGAAGGAATGTAAACAATCAATAGAAGGATGTCAGCAACATCTGGGGCGCAACACACTCCTGTGGGAATCAGCACATGTCCAGTTGGTGCAAATGCAACTATGGGGGTAGAGAATTACGCTGCAGTGGACTGTCATTAGATTATTATTAAACGTATGGATGAAGAAAAGAATGAAGAAATAGTGGTAGCCCACTGTGACTCATTTGTAAGACAAAAATGCCAACTTAGTTCATTCCAACTTAGATTCCACTTTGGATGTAGTCCAGACCAGGGATGTGTTTTTTGGCAGCTGCATGCCCACTTTTGATGACTACAATTTATTCAACTTGAGGATGTGGACAGACTGCTTGGAGTCTGCTTGCCTGCTTGATCCATGTCTGCCCTGATAGTTTAAAGCAGCTCAAGGTGGGGCAGGAAAGGAACTGGCTGCCTGAGTGATAGAGATGGTGCTTTTTCAAGAGGAGGTGAATGGCAAGCTTCCTTGAAAGACAGCAGTATGTCCATTCTTAAATGCTTTTTAGATTTCACCAACTTAAATAATTTTTAACTCTTCTCCAACCTGTCATTCTTTGGCAGGTAGTGGTGAACCAGCTCCAGGTGTTCCTGAATGACATTGCTAATCTTGATCCTTTACAGTCTGGGTTTAGGCCCTGAGTGTGGAACTGAGACAGCTTCAGATGTCCTGGTAGATGACCTTTCCTGGAAACTAGACAGGGAGCTCAACCTTGCTGATTCTACTGGGCCTCTCAGCAGCTTTTGATGCAGTTGACCATGGCATTCTTCTGAGCTTCCTGACAGAAATGAGTTTAGAGACACTGTATTACTCTTATTTGAGTAAGAGCAGTGGTATTAAAACTTTTTAGACTGGGACCCACTTTTTAGAATGGCACTCTTATCGGCGGCCCACCGGAAATGATGGCATCAACCTGGAAGTGAGGTTGTAGCAAGAAGTGACATCATCAAGCAGGATGTGCTATCATTGTAACATAATAAAATGACACGCCTGAAATGCAGACTGGCATTCTTGGACGGCAGCAATTGTATAACCATGAAACATCCCTAACAGAAAGCAAGATTAGGACAAAATATGATGTGAGAGGGAGGAGCCTGGTCGAACATGGAGGACTGTTCTGTTCCCTCGGGGAATGGAGCAGTCAGTCTTTCGCCTTATCTCTGGACCCCCCAGCCGGGGGCAACCAGCCTGGGGTCATAGGAGAATGACCTCAGGGCAAGGGCAGTTTCCAGAATGCTCCGGGAAGTGGCCAATTCCTGGAGTGAACTGGAGCCCGACAGCAGAAGGGTGAATAGGATCCTGTGTCTACAACGGACGCAGGCAAGTGTTTGACGGCTTCGAGGATAAGATATGGAACGGAGTCTGAAGGTTTTCAGCTGGACTTGTAAGTCAAACCTCTGTAATCTCTTAAGCAGAGAAAGGATGGGCTGGAGGAGGACAAGAATTTGCTAATTAAGACATATAATTAATTGACTGAGTGAATGGATCTGCTCACGGCGACAAAAGATGGCCACCGGGGCAGATAAAGAAAATGAAAGTAATTTTTGAAAACCCACAGCTGGAGAGCAAAAAGCGTTCAAAAGTGCCTTGCAAGATAAAATTATGGAATCTGTTATGAAATTATCTGGACTTACACTTTCTTGCTCTTTTTAAAACAAAAGGAAGAAACTGTATGTGATTTGATTCCCCTAAAAAGAATAAAAGAAGGAAAGAAGGAAAAAAAATACATGGAGATTAAAGTTATAACATGACGTTTTGGTCCTTTACTGTTAATGAAATTTTTTATAAGAATGCAAGATAAGCAAGCAGGAGAGATAACCGAACCAGCAGAAGATTTAAGCTGTCAGCTGGATTTATGGAAGAGAACAGAAATTATACGCTGAGGATTGGAACTGACAGACTTTGTGCTGTTTTTACCACCGGTGGGTGAGAGTGGGGAACTTATTAATTGCCTAGCGATGATATTATTTGGTTAAGTTGGTGAGAGACTAACTTTTAAATAATTGTCATGAGGCACTAAGATGGCGTCTATCTAAAGAGAAGACAAAGCAATTGGGCGTTCCCTCTCTCGGGCTTAATGGCGTAGGACTTAATGGCGTAAGAAGAAGTTTGCTGACAGACAGAGGAAGATGAATGGTGTGCTTATCTTGAAAACACTGTTTTCGCTTTGAAGAACTTAAGATTTACGACAAACCAATTAGAACTCTGACCCTTGAAATTATAAATAATTTGGAAACTGGATAATTGTTTGGAGAAAGAAGATTTTAGTAAATTTTAAATTGGGCTTTATTGTATATTGCAAGAAAGTATGATGGGAGATTTGGGGTGCAGATTGGCAGATGGAATGCATGTTAGTGCTAAATAGTGCTTTTAGTTTAAAGCTAATCTATTGCTTATTAACCATGTTTGTTTAGAAATATGTGTACACCCTATAGAAAGAGAATATGAACTGCAACAGAGATAAGACCAATGTTGGTGTCGGAATATGAAATTAAGAATATATAAACAGGATAGTTAGAATGGTCTGGGTGAGGGGGGATGTCTTAATTACAGATATATAAAGTTGATTTATAACAAGCGATATGGGACTGCCCTTAGCTCAGGCTAGCTGTTGATGATAGATAGAAGAAATTCAGAATGACTTTGTGCTTTGGTGGATGTCTTTATACCAAATATAAAGTTAAGAGTTGTAAAAAGCGATATTTAAAGACTACCTTGGTTTAAGCCAATCTTGATGTTTAGATTAAAATGAATTTATAAGATATTAGAATTTAAGGAGAAGGTTATTTGTATATAAGGTTGCAGTTTAGAATTGTACAGGGATGTTACACTGAATATTTAAGCAAAAGATAGTAGTAGTTCCTCCCTGGCTTATATTTCTTATTATCGTAATAGCAAAAGTAGTCTTTTTTTTTATTTGCTTCTGTTTTACTATTGGGAGAGAAGATATTATGAGAAGACGTAGTTAAAATAAGAGAGAAGAAAGGGACCAATGAGGATCAGAAATAGCTAAGATATGATTTGATTATTTTTTACTGAAAGTCTTTGGCCCTAAATAAAGATTGGACTACATTGATAATGAAAGATTAAGAATACTAATATAGATTATAGATTATATACTTGTTTTGAATAGTAGATGAGGCTTGGCTTGTAATAGATTATTATTAATAATGTTTCAAGAAATTCATTGCAGTTAAAATAGATTTTACTTTGGCAATGTAATCTCTCCACAACCTTGTGTGTATACCTTGTGTCATCCCCCTTTTCCTTTTCGTAAAAATGTTTCCCCTCACCCATTACTGTATAGAAGAAAAATAAAATTATTATTGGGAAAAAAAAAAGGACAAAATGTGATGTAAAAGCACTGAACTAAAAACAAATTGTGTTTTTTAAAAAAAAATACTCAATTGAAAATTCAAACTGTTAACACTCACAAAAGGAATATAACAAGAGTAAAGTCTACAGTTTCCAAGATGGCTGCTCCCAGCTCTCTGCGACCCATCTGATATCAGGTCGCGACCCACCAAGCGGGTCCCAACCCACAGTTTGAATAACACTGGTTTAGAAGATAGTGTTTAGGAAGATTTCTGATCAGCGCATTGGCCTACAGGGACCCATTGGTTTCCAACTTGCATCCCATATTTTTAATTATTAAGCCATTGAGCATTGAGAGATGTCTCATTGAGAGATGTCTTCCAGGGATTTGGAGCTCAATCCAGGCAAGGCAGAAATGCTGTTGGTCAGTAGGAAAGCTGATTCCGGGTTGCGTTTCCAGTACAGGATGGTACTCCCTCTGAAAGATTAGGCCTATTGCTCCTGACTGTTGGCCGTCCCAAGTAATGAATGCAATAAGAGTGCATTAACCCTGATTCAACTGGTCCTCCAGCTATACCTTTTTCTTGATGGAGGCAGACCGAGCCACAGTTGTTCAGTTATTGTGAGACCTCTATAACACAGATATCAGCAATATGTAAAGATCCTAGGTTAAGATTATTGTTAAAAGTGCACAATGAAAATAAATTGTGGTTGTTTTTTTAAAGGATCTAGGCTAGAATACTTTTTGTCTGCATTACTGTTTGTTACAACTTCAGAACCAGTGGTCTGCATTAAACTAGGGAATAGTACTTAGCAAGCTACCATTTGTGCAGTAGCTGTTAAGAGCTCTTATCAATAATAGAGTTAGATTAAATATTATTGGAACAGGGGCACAACCTAGAGGTAATAAGAAAACAATTGAAATAATGGAAATAATAAAACACAAAATTAAGGTAGGAAAAATAGGGATTTATTTTTCATTAAAATTAAAATCAAGTGCTTGGAATTGGGAAGCTGATATGCAAGTAGCAGCCCAAATAAAGCAATGGGCCACTTGGTGCATTCCAAATGCTGTCACTGCCAAAGATGTGTGGTAAGGCATGCTTCCTCTTGTGCTCCCCATCTTCAGTGTTCATCTGCAGAAGCAAATGCTGAGTGCAAGATTTTCTCCCCATGATTGACAATCTGATTATTCTAGGTTTCCAATCATGGTAGTTTCTGCTAACACTGATCGTGGGGTGGTGGTGGTATGACATACATTGGTGTGTGCATCTATGTGGGAGGTGATTTGTGGGTGTGATTCTGCTGCATGCTTCACATGTTTCCTCTCTAGCGAGAGCTAACCTAAAGCACCTCCATTCCAGCGCCTAACTAATGGTTTCACAATTGCATGATTTTCATACTTGGAAAAACTACCCTCTTTCAGCAAGTAAAAGAATTTTCACACATTGTGTATCAAAGTATTCCTGTCATCCAGTTATTCTGAATAATGCCATTCCTCCTGGTGGTGATAAGAACTAAGATATTTCACCAGTATCTTACTGTGTTCAACAATGGGTTGCTTATATCAAGGGCAATTCACTACAATTGCCAAATATTAGACAAAGCATTACGATATTACCACTTCAAAGCTTTGTGAAATTCCTCCTGTCATTTTCTTTCAACCTCTCTCTGTCTATGATAAAGCAAGTAAGCCACAAGTAACTTGTAGAGCAACGTAATTCTCTCTTAATGGTCTGAGGCTGGAGATAATCATTTTTAAAAAAATTAATGTTGGTATAATGGAGACAATGTTACTATGGTGCACACACATTTGTCCTATTTTCTCTGGTTACACAGTTTCTAAAGATTTTTGAAACACTACAGAAATGTGCATACTCTGCTTGACCAGAGACTGTCTTGAGATAGAAAAAGTGATAATGCACACCATGGCATGATGTCCCAAGAACTATGGCTGCTGGCAAAACCAGTTAAAAGGATCTCGGGGGAACAAGCTGAAGTCTCTGCCTGAGAGTCTGGAAAGCTACTGTTGCATCCGTGTAAACCAGCAGCAGCTTGGATTACTGACTCAATGCAGTATGATCTTTTACCCCGCACCCTCCAGAAATAAGCATGCAAGACAAAGCTTTGGAAGCAGAGGGACCCCTTTATTAAATTTTAGAACACAACTTTTTGAATCAGGGCAAACACTAACAGCCCTTGAGTGTGGGTACTGATTCAAGGCCCCACGTGAGGAAGGATCACTTCTACCCCCTCTCCTCACTCTGTCTCCATTTGGCATTTAAATGGATGCATGGGGCTTAAATCTGAGGCAAGGATGGAGCATGGCAAGTACGGAACTTTATCTTGGATAGGATGTTTGCTCTCCAGCAAAGATGGCAACCGCAAGGAAGAGGCAGCATTGGGCAGTAAACCTGGCTGGGTTGAAACTGGTTTCAGAGGATGATTTTTCATGCCGGGGGGGGGGAGTGTTCATGCTGTTATGTAGGCAGGAGGATAGCCAGGGGTTAAGCCTGAGCAAGAGGGCCGGAAGGGTTGAGATAATCACCCCTTGATCCAATCAGGAGCCCTGACCTATATCAATCCTGAAGAGTGGGAAAACAGGGGGTGGAGTTAATATGATACAGGGGTTGGGCTGTTGCCTTTCAGTTCAGTCCTAACTGTTGCCTGTTGCAATAAACGTTCAAGCATCATCCGCCTTGTCTGAGTTTCTATAGCATGAATGGACACACACACCCCTTATTGTGTGTAACAATCCTAGGATGGATAAAGGGATAAAAAACAGATAAAAGGACTTCCACATTAAACCTGTCTTCTAAAGGCAGACTTTATGCTAAGCATAGTTAGGCCCAAAACCAACAGATACACATATATGTGTGTGTGCTCGTGTGTATAATAAATGGCTCTTTTCATTCCTCTCTCTTTCAGTGTGTGGGGACATCCATGGACAATTCTTTGACTTGATGAAGCTCTTTGAAGTGGGAGGTTCTCCGGCCAACACGCGGTACCTTTTTCTAGGGGACTACGTTGACAGAGGGTACTTCAGTATTGAAGTAAGTACGTTTCAAACTTCAGATGCGGAATTAAACTTGTAATATGGATTTCAAAAGGAAAACATAATATTCAAGTTAATACTTCAAGTTCTACTGTGGCAGGCGCAGTAAGCAGGTCTGCTTCACCCATGGTTGAGGGCTGATTTGGATGAGGAGTGAATGCTCTCCCTGCACTGTCAGAACATCCAAACAACATGCAGTTGAGCAGTTAAAAATGCTTAACTATATTAACTATGTGATGTGTTGTTGGTGTTCTGACATTCTACTTCTCATGTGACTGTGGAGGGTGGTAACAGCATGGCCAATGATGGTAAGATGTGGGTGCTCTCGCTGCTCATGATCTATAGGGCAGCCAGTTAGGAATGATTACACACAATGGTATAGGGAACATGTTGGGTGTGGGGGGGGGCAAGAGAGTTCCTTAAGCTACTCAGAAATAAATTCTATTATACTCAGAGGGGCTTATTCCCAGATAAGTGTGGATAGAATTGCAGCCTAAATATGTATGCATACAGGTAAAAAAGTGATACTTCTTTTTCAAATTGAAGCCTCATTAATTCCATTCTGACATCCTAAAACTGTGTTAAATATGTGTCCCAAAGAATCTTTATTGCAACTGATATGTAGTGGTGAGGAGGGGGAGAAATTACTGGCGAAATCTTCACTCCAGCAAGGCACCTTTTCCAGTGACATTTGCTGGAGTCTTTTCTTTTTTAAAAACAAAACAAAACTGTGAGCCCTTTGGGGACAAGAAACCGTTTTATTAATTTAGCTATGTAGAACGTTTTGGGCCCAGTCCTATCTAACCTTCCAGCACTGATGCAGCTGCAATGCAACTCCGAAGTAAGGGAACAAAGGTTTCCTTGAAGAGGCCTCCATGGCTGCCTTCCCCCACTGCAGGAAACGGTACACTCCCTGTTGCATCAGCGCTGGAAAGTTGGTTAGGATTGGATCCTTTTGTGAATGACTTTTGTTTGAAAAGCTGATAAAGATTCTTTATAATTCCTGTGACCCAATCCAAAGAATCGTACAATTAAGTTTTTACATTCGAGGAACTGTAAGCTTGGTTTTCTCAGCCGCAGCCCACTTTTGCAATTTGGCAAGCTGCTTTTGAAGCTAAAGGAACTTTGGAAAGCAGCTTGCACAAGGGGCTGCTGTTCAAAGGAAACAAATGTAATGTTTTAAAATCATAGTAGGTATCCATTTTTATAAACTTAAAAACCTGTGTGCAGGAAGGACCACTTGCAGGAAGCCAACCATGCTAAGTCTCCAATGGAGCAGGCTTAGTTCTCACTAAGCAACTAAGGGTGCAATCCTAAACAGAGTTAGGCCGCATAAACTAAGCCAGCAAAATTTGGCCAGCACAAGGGACTCCATAAAGTATGTTTGGACCACTCTGGGAGTCAGAGGCCAATACACAGATGTGCTCCATCCTCCCTGACTCTGAGAGTAGTCCAAACATGCTTTATGGTGGCCCTTGTGCTGGCCAAACTTCACTGGCTTGGGGCGCAATCCTAAATTGAGTTAAGCCTGCATAAACTAAGCCAGCAAAGTTTGGCCAGCACAAGGGCCACCATAAAGCATGTTTAGACTATTCTTGGAGTCAGGGAGGATGGCTCATGTCTGTGTGCCAGCCTCTCTGACTCCAAGAGTGGTCCAAATGTACTTTATGGTGGCCCTTGTGCTGGCCAAACTTTGCTGGCTTAGTTTATGCCGGCCTAACTACAGTTCAGGATTGCGCCCTAAGTAAAATAGTTCTCACTTTTCCTTCTAATTTAAAATACTGTCTGTGGTTTAAATGATTTTTTTTGCCTTTAGATTGTGTTGATGCTAGTTTTTGGCTTTAAGTTTCATATGCCAATTTTTGTAACATTCTTGAGTTGCTTTAAAAGGTTGCATGTAAATATATATAATAAATAAAAGCAGACTATTCAGGAAAGGGTTGGTAATAAGTATGTTGACAGAGCTGTATATACACCATGTTTTGGGAATGCCCCTTTGGATGTTGGAATAATATTAGTCACTTGCCACAAGAATGCTATAATGCTCTGCTGTAATCACCAGATTCCCTTTCAAAGGAGGATGGAGGATTTCACCATTTCTCAAAGTCAGTTAAGAGTTGATTAGAAAGTTCTTTTCTGAGAGGCATTATTTCAGCTCAGCAAGAGAAAATATTGTTTCGAGTGGAAGTCAGATCAATGAATAAAATATCCTTTTATGTGTTTGAGACTGTCTAATATGCATGCATAGGGACGTAGTGGCGCAGCGGGTTAAACCACTGCTGCTGGGCTTTCTGACCGGAAGGTTTGGAGTTCAAGACTGTGCGATGGAGTGAGCTCCCATTGCTTGTCCCAGCTCTTGCCAACCTAGCAGTTCAAAAGCACCTAAATGCAAGTAGATAAATAGGGACCACTTTGGTGGGAAGGAAACGGCGTTCCGTGCGCTACGGCGTAGAGTCATGCTGGCGACATGCTGACCACGGAAGCTTGTCCTCGTACAAAACGCCGGCTCTACAGGCTTTGAAACGGAGATGAGCACCGCCCCCTACAGTCGGTCACGACTAGACCATTCGGTCATGGGGAAACCTTTACCTTTAATATGCATGCATACAGATATAAATATTGTGGAGCCCTTCTATGAAGTTACTAGGAACTTCATGTTGACATCCAGCTCAACAGCTGTGATAAATGAAACGATTTCTCCGCTCAGAATACCTGTTTGAAGGGAGATCCCACAACTTTCCCAGCTGACATTTTCAGTTGTACAACCTTGTATGCATGAAACACAGTATAAAGTTACATATTGATGGTAGTTTACTTCACATTTGGGTAGGCACTGGAGCATTTCCTTTGAGAGCCAACCTATGTTTGCCCTCATAGCAGGAAGCCAGCCATGCCAACTCCACAGCCCATGCTGATCACCGATCCCTGTTGGTCATTAGGACCACATGATCTCAGAAAATGTTCCTTTTTAATGGCAGCTTTGTAGATATTTGAAACTTGCCCCTTAATCATCCTTTCTGAGCATGCACTTTTCCTTATATGCATGTTCTAAATCTTTCATCTTAAACTCCAAATTCACTACAATATTCCAGGTTACTTATACAATACTTACTTATTGTCTTTTTGTTCATCCAAGCCAAAATGCACATTGCAGCATCAAATGTTGGACACATATTCATATTGTGATCCTATATAATACTTAGATCTCCAGAAACCTTGAACCCTCTTTTCGATCATACAAAATATATAACAATACAGGAAAAAATACACATTTGTATTTTCTTCCACATTTGTTAGTCTTCCTAGGTGGTGATTCAATTTGTCTTTCTTAAAGTTTATGTTCCTGTTGCTCAGTACCATCATTTGAAAGCATTTAACTCTTATCGTTCTATATTTATTTGTAGAATTTATATCCTGCCTCTCCCATGCCAAAGCAAATGCCCAAGGCAGCTTACATAGACAGGCTAGTCTAAACCACCATTTTTCAATGAGTTTTTTTTACAATTATACAGTATTCTGTTATTCACTGAATCCTCAGTCCAGGATGTAGCTAGAGATGTAAAATTTCTGGAAATTTTGAAGCTTGGAAAAAACCCAGTTTTTTCTGAAAGAAGTGGAAATTTTTGGAAAAATTGAACAAAATGCTACATTAGCACTTTTTTTTCTTTTCCAGATTGAAAGTCATTCTGTTATTTGAGGAACATAAAACATGACTATGGACAATTTGACTTGGCATAAAATTATCACAACTAGCATATTCAAAATATAGTGTATCCAAACAACTATTACAAACAGAATTTACGTTTTTAATAATATTTATTTGTAATTGTAACAAATGGAGCAACAATCTCCTGACTAGTTTATGTGGAGCAGACAAAAAACCTCCACAGAACAATTTTTAAAAACCCAAAAGTAACAATTATTCATATTTCCACTTCACAGTATTAAATAAAAATAAAAAACCCATTCTCATAAAAAGAATTGAAGAGGGGGAAGTGTATAGAAGGGAGTGGGACTAAGTTTCAATAAATGGGCGTGAAATTTAATCAGAATCATTTTCTGAGCTGTAATGATCAGTATCTGTTTCAGAGTGCAATCCTGTACCCCCGTTGCACTGGCGCTATGCTCTTGCGCCAGCCCGGTTTGTAACCTAGGACTTGCTTGTCCTTAGTGTATAGAAATTAGAATAATCTGATACCGTACATATTTTTCAGAAATGATTTGGACAATAGTTGAACACCTTGTCTTAAAGTATTTTATTCATCATGTTAAAGTAAAACATTCCATAATCAATTTTTTTTTCAATTTTTCCAATTTTTTGGAAAAAAACAAAGAGCCTTCAGGAAAAAAAATGGGAAAACTTTTTTTTCTGGGCCTTCACATCTCTAGATGTCGCCTTCACAGTACGGTTCTCTCGTGGCTGCATGCCATCAAGCTTCAGCAGGCAATTGTAAGTCAAGCCTGGACAGGTCCTCAAGGTTGTAGTCCATCCTTTTGCCAGCAGGCCTCCTCACACACTCCCCCACAGCTCTCACTTGTGGTGACTAATTGGCTCATCAGTGACTCTGTCCTGCCTGCCACAAAACGTACAGCAGATTGTCTCAGCCTGACATACCATCTACCATCCAAAAACAAGACAATGGATTCTCCTGCTTATCTTCAGGCAGTACCTGCAGAGCAATCATCAGACAACACCTCCTGCCCCTTTATAATACACTTATAATGTGTATGATTGTCTCTGTTTTGTAGCCTTACAGATTTTAGATTCAAAGGGAGAATTATACTTATTTAAAGGAACCCTAGAAAGTTATATTTAAAGGAATATAGAATATTTAAAGGAACCCTAGAAAAAGAAATAGAGAATCCGGTTAATCAGGATGCCCTATATAATCCTAATAAATATTCCAGCATTGTTAAAAGGCATACTACAGGATCTAGTTGGTCTTTGATCAAGAGACTAACAGTTACTTGAGGCTATAGATTTTTGTCTCTTAAAACATTCAACATTTGAAGAATTGGCCAGTAAAATGTACTATGAAAGAAAGTTGTGCAACCTGTTGTGAACTTGGACTCAGTTCAAGGCATTTGGGCTTGAAGTTCTTTTGATTCTGTCTTTCTGTGGTAGGTGGAATTATCCTTGTATGTGGGCTGAGAATAATTTGTTTCTGGCTGAGAGGTGATGTATATGAAGGAAAGTCTCTATTGTTAAAAGCAAGAATTGGAAATTATACAAGGTGGGCGGAAGGAATTTAATAATGCATTGGAAAGCAAAATAAAGTGCTTCAAATATCTAGTAAAATGTACATACGTATCTAAATAGATGCCACTTAGTGCAATAAAATCTCCAGACTTTTTATCACTTATAATTGTTGATGTTTTCTAAGCAACAAGTAAAGGGCCTGGGCTTTGTTCTCCTTTTGATTTGTAAATCCTTCCTCTCTTGTTATTGCATTTGTTTTTTAACTACTTCCTGTGGGCAGGTTGTGGGAAGGAATTTTCTGACACATAAATTAGAAGGATCATAAAATGAGGACTGTGCTGGGGAAGTTTTCCGGTTTCTTTGCTTTGCATGTAGAGGTCCCAGGTTTAATTCCTGGAATCTCAGGTGGGCCTGGAAAGAGACTCGTCTTTGAAAAACTGCTGTCTGTCAGCATTGTCAACGCTGAGGGCGCAATCCCAACTTGCGCTGGAACAGGCAGGCTGGCGGGCCTGCACTGTATCCAGCAAAAGTTAGGAGGCACCAGGAGCCTCCCGGGCACCAGGGGAGGCTCCAGCCTCCCCTATGGGTTCTTTGGCTCTGCATCTGTGACATCACAGGCACAGGTCCAAGGAAGCTGCGCGGTCCAGGGATGAGGCATTGGATGCAGCCTAACAGCATCCCAGCCCCGCCCCCCCCAGGCTGGTCCCCCCCCCAGCGCAGGAACACATCCTGCCTGCCCTCCCTCCTCCCAGAACCTCCCTTGTGCCAGTCGAGTTCGGTTGGCGCAAAGGAAGCTCTCTGTTGGCACTCTTGGGCCAACTCTACTGGTGCCGCTCAGCGTCTCTGCGTTGGTGCTAGTGATGTAGCGCCGATGCAACGATGTTGCATCGGCACTACATGGGTGTTTCGATTGCACCCTAAGTTAGCTGGACCAATGGTCTGACTCTGTATGAAGCATCATCATAGGATTGGGTGTTTTCTCTGCCCTTCTTGTATCTTTAGCCATTCATATTATTGTGCCCATTCATAAATTGTGCCTTATGAAGCTGAAAGCTTTTCGCCAGAATGTTGTAGCATGTCAGTTTCTTGCCAATCCCGTTGCTCAGAGGCCAGGTAGGCGGAAAAAAGGAGATTTATTAAGGACTTAGCATATTGTCACATGTAGGTTGAGAAAGTGTTGCTTTTGATCATCTGGGGGGCCCCTTTTGACTGTGCCGCCACCAGGAGAAGTGAGAGGGGCGGCGGCTAGGAAGAGGGCCTTTTCGGTGGTGGCCCCCCAACTTTGGAATACCCTCCCCTTCGAATTGAGAACTGCCCCCTCTTTGTTAACATTTCGGCGGGGTCTGAAGACCTTTTTATTTCAAAAAGCTTTTAACTGTTGACAGGCTGGCTGGCTGGCTGTTTATATTTTAGGATCCACAGGGCTTGTTTTTAAATTTTGTTTTGTTTTAATTTTTGTTTTATTGTATTATTTTAATATTGTTTTTAAATTGTTATTATGTTAAGTTTTATATTTTACTGTATTGTTGTAATGCCGCCTTGAGAGCCTTCGGGCAAAAAGGCGGGGTACAAATTCAATAAATAAATAATAATAATTTTGATGTCACAACTTTTGTGAGCCTCTAGCAGTTGGTACTTAGCAACCTTAATTGAAATGAGGACCAGGTTACATGCTAGTTTAAGCCAGTGGTTTTCAAACTGTGTGCCGCAGCAGATTCGTGTGCCACGAATGGTTCACAGGTGTTCCATGGGAGTTTGAGGGAGATTAATTTATTAGTATGGTCATTGGAGGATGTGATCCTCACTGCAGCAGAGTGGAGTGCCTTGTCCATTGTCCCAAAACTTATGTTTGCCATGACAAACTTAGCACCCAATCAGTATGATGAGAGAGGTTGAAAACTACTGGTTTACGCACATGCTAGGAGGCTGCATGCTTGTTTCCCCCCCCCCTTGGATCATGACTGGAGAAAGGTTTGTAACCCCTTTTCTCAGCCATGGTAGTAATCTGGATCACTTTTTGACCAAGGAGGAAAGCAAAGAAAAAGCAAGCAAGACTGCAGCTGCATAACGAGTGCTTAAAGTACCATCAAGATTCATCTTGAGACCATGTTTGCCTTTGAGGATGTACAAAGCAAGATGTGGGCGTTTAGCATGTCTAGGAAATAATCAGTCAACTTAGTCTGTATAGCAAAATAGGAAATGTTTTTTATGTCCTGTGATAACACTTTCTCTGTCAAGGTAAGCCATGGTTTTACCATGTGGAAACAGATCACAAATGCTGTTCACTAGAGTGTCTCAAACTGTGGGCTGGTCTTGACCTGACTGTAGGTGGGTCATGAAGCTGAAACTGACAAGCTGATAGCAAACCAGGAAAAATGCATTGTGCCCTATGGAAAATGAAACCGAACCACACGGCGCGTTTACTCATGAGTAGACAAATGTGCCTTGGTCAATTGCAAAGAGCAGGCCAAGAGGATTGCCATTAGAATGGTCCTAATCCGATGAACACAGGCCCTCCAAAACCCTCGAGAATAAAGTCCTCCCTCCAAGCTGACAAAGGTATTGAGCCCTATAGAAAGCGAAACTGAACTGTACCTTCAGGTGTCTTCCTTGGCTCATGTTGAAGATCAGGCAAACGGGATACAAGGCCACCAAAATGGTCCCAGTCCAAAGAATGAGTTCCACAAATGCTGCAGAAGGCAACCTCCCCGCCATGCACCATAGTATAGTAAAAAGGATAAAAAGAGGCTTGAGTTAGTAAGATGAAACTTTTGTTCTTTTTTAATCTTGTAAAGGTAAGTGGGTCCTAATAGTGTGTCATTTTAAAAAGTGGGTTTTGGTGCTAAAAGGTCTGGGAACCACTGCTTTATTGGGAAGGGTTATTCCTTTTTCCAGAGCTTCCCCCCCCCCTTCCCAGCAGAGCCTCATTTCCTCACCACATCACTGGGCTTCTAATGCTTTCTAGAGGGAAACTTTAGAGGAAAACGTTGAACCTCAATCCAGCCCAGTTAAAAAAAAAAATGCTGGTTTTAAAACTAACTTCATCTCAAATCACACTGAACTGGCTTAAATATAAGAGCTTAAACTGAACTGGCTGAAAATCTCAGTGATTTTTATTTGGGGGGGGGGTAGGTGGGTGGTGTTATTGCAGGCAGGCTACAGAGATAATTCACTTGGTAGAAAAGGACTGGCTTCCCAATTTATTTTCCCTTATTTATTTATTTATTTATTTATTTATTTGCTTTAATTATTATTTATTTTATAGCCCACCTATCTAGGAAAAATAGCACAATTTCAGTGTTTGTCATAGGCAATGTCAGTGCTTGCTGCATTCTCAGGAAAGCAGTTCCTGCTTGATGATGTCACTTTCATCCACTCAGGTTAATGACATCACTTCCAGTGGGTATCAGGTGTATTGACATTCTAAAAAGTGAGTCCTGTGCGAGCCACTGCTCTTCATCAATGGTGGTTTGGGGGAAGATGACTACGACGTGGTGGTGAGGAATAGGGTCTTCTCAGCTGTGGCACCACAGTCCTGGAACTCCCTCCTTGCAAGTTATGAACTGCCCCCTCCCTTGAAGCTTTCTGGTGTAAAAAAAAAAATGTTTATTTTGATTGGCGTTGACTCAGTGATGAGTGTGGCATGGATTTTCGTGCTGTACTGTGTTGGTTTTTAATGTTTTACCCCTGCTTTTTATTGCCAGATTTGATGGGTGTCTTGTTTTTATTAGCATCTATTGTTGCTTTGTTGCTGCTGTGTGTTTTTTTTTTTGTACTGCTACATTTTTATGTTGCTACGTTTTAGATTTTTATGTACTGCTAATGCTTTTGTGACATTTTGTGCTGCTTCCTCTGGCTTTTGAAGTTATTTTGGCTGTTTTATTGCTGCATTGTTTTAGGTTGATGTTTTTATGTTAAGGTTCATTTGTTGTATTCTTTTGTGTAAGCCACCTTGGGTACCATCATTAGTGGGGGGGCGGAAGGTAGGTTAAAAACATGTTAAACAAATAAATAAATGTGCTTCAAATCTCAAATAGAACGACTCACACACACATATATCTTAATTGTACAAGCTGAAATAAACACACACACACACACACACACTACACACACACCTGTGTCCATGGGGTTCCATTCTGGACACACACATACCCCATGGATACTGGGGACGCAGTGTACAAAGGTAAAAAGCCAGAAATAGCTCTTTCTACTTTTGCACAACGAGACTACTGCATTTTCAGGGCTGCAGGCAGCCTTCCTGGTCATGCAAGGCTCATTCTTTTACCCAAAGCGTGATGCTTTCTGACTGTACCTTTTTATAGTTTGTCCCCAGTATGCAAGCAATCACAGATGCTGAATCCGCAGATACCGGGGTACATTTGTATACATATTAATAATATGCCCTGTTAATATATCCTGTACACATGAATATCTCTTGGACTTCTAGTGTGTGTCGAGAATGTGTCTTTGTCGTCCGTCTTCCTCCCTCCCACTCCTGCAGTCAACTGTGTGTTTTTCCTTCACTGCTTTTACATCAGTGTAAATAATTCCCTCGTAAATTTCTAGAAATCTAGGGATTCACTTTTTTATTTTCCTTCTTTCTTCTTCTATTTCCCCCTTTTCAGCTAGTCATGCTCAGTGAGGAACATGCATAGGAAGAAACTGTGTGGAAAGAACAAGCAAAACATTTTGGATAATATTTGGTAGGGAAGCAAGTGGCTCAAATGCAAAGCAAACCTGAAGCGTGGGTTTTGTTTTTAGTTCACATACATGGAAAATTCAGCTTTTCCCTGAGTCATCCCAAACCTCAGGGCTTGGAAACTGCCAGCTAGGAGCAGGACTGTTTTCATGCAAGTTTCCCACCACAGATTCCTCTTGCAAAAGAGGCTGATGCTCAGAAATTTCCAGGCTGACCTCCAGGCAAAACTCACTTCAGAAAAAGTTCCTTGCATTTGACATTCAAAAAAGTGACTAATAGTAATAGTAATAGTAATAGTAATAAATAAAGTACCGGCAGCAGTAGACTAGCAAGGGCAGGCTGCATTCATCACACTGAGAATCATAGACATCCTGCCCCCCCCCCAGCCAATCGTCTATTTCAAAAGTGTGTTACAAGAAGCCAGAAGTCCCATAGCCCAACATTCTGTTCCCTTTGTGCCTTGGCAGGCTCCTTCTTTGAGTACTGGCTGTTATAGGTCAGATTTAATGTTGGGAAATTTGAGGGAGAAATGGATAAAAACATTTTTCTTCAAAACAATTATTTTCATCAGACTGTGCATGCCCAATGATGGAACTGAGTAAGTGGTACTGTGCTTGCTGGGACAATACCTCTTCAAACCAGAGAGAGAGCAGAGCAGTTGCTTCGGCCAGTGCCCCCCACACTGCAGTACTATAGTCCTTTAGCTCCAGAGGACAGAAACTCCCTTCAAGACCTTCACAACTGATAACCATTGCCCAGCAGCTGTTTCAGAAGAGCGTAGGAGCCCCCCAGGCATGCCTACCCTGCTCGAGCTAATGAGCGCAAAGCTCTCCACAAGCGCTTTCACGCTTCAGCTGTAGTGGGGCATGCTGGGAACAGGAACCAGGAAGAGAGCAGGACGGGCTGGGCAGCTGTGATAGCACTGGACTGGGGGAGAATGGGGGCTACTTGCTGCCAGAACACACCTCGCAAGCCGCATGTGGCCCATAATACAGGTTTTGGACCACAATGTACTAGATGCTTACGTATTGCTGAGGCAATAAGAAGGAAGCCTTTCAACTGAGAGTGTTTTGCATATTGTTATCTTCACGAAATGGAAGTTTGTGCATCAGTAATTAAGCCTCAAGGTGATGAAAGAGAGTGCAAATGTCAACACAGAACAGTAAAGTAGTGCAGTTGGAGAATGTTCAACAGATGCTAAAAGAAACTTCTGTGGGGCAAATATATTAAAAAATTTGCACACAGGAGTAGGCACTTATTGGAAAGTCTCACAGACAAGAGATAATTAAAAACAGTATAGCAGTTCCTCATTCCTTTAAAAATGTTCTAATGCCATAAAGTCTGTAAGCTTATGCTTGACTTGTACAATCTCTGGTGTTAAAATAAATTTACAAAATCTTTCTGCACCCCACCCCAGTATATGTACTGCCTATGAGGCTACCTCTAATCCACAAACTGGAACAGAATTCAGAATTTTTGTACAGAGGATCCCATATACATGAACCTGATCTCTGTGTGTTCCTGACTGCTATCCCCTTGCAAGTTTTGTGATTGTGTGGACTGAGTCTACACCTGTTATATTCTGCATGCATAATACACATTCCAGTGTTGTAGCCAATCAGTAGACACTGGGCAGGCACAGAGGTGGGATAGGTATGCCTGGTGAACTTAAGCACGTTTGCTTAAGCTCCATCACATGCTTTTGTGTTTCCAAATAGCCCAGAGATAGTGAACAATATATACTCGCTTGTTGGAAGGCACATTTTCTTGCTTCATTGCCTTTGTGCAACACTAGTTAGAATGGCTTGAGATGATGATGATTCCCAAACCGTTTTGAGTGGCAGCTCCCTTGACCTCCTGTGCCATTACCAGCGGCTCCCCATTAGGGCTACAATCCTATACATTGTATAGGGTGGCGAGTTGTTTGCAAGAATTCCCCTGCTCCCCTGGTTGGCTTTTGTAGCTCCCCAAGGAGCCATGGCTCACAATTTGGGGACCTCTGCTTTAAGAGATAATTAAAAAAAAAACAATTTGAACTCTTCATTCTTCTTTCTTGCATGTGCACCATTCCTTCTCTTTCTCACACTGATCCAAGTAGTGCAGAGAAATGGTTCTGGAAACTCGGAAAATGGATTAGGCTTTGCCACTATCAGTAATGGATTTGCTGCAGGGTAGAAGAAATACATGTTTTGTTGATGGGTAACTGTGTCATAATTCTAAATCAGGGGTCTTCAAACCCCGGTCCGGGGGCCAGATGTGGCCCTCGAAGAGTCTCTATCCGCAGTGGCGTCATGCAGCCGGAACGCTGGGTGGGAGGCATGGGTGAGCAGCAGCCCGCCCGTTGCGTTCCGGTCCATTTCGCCGTCTTCCCCACCCCCGCCAACCCCTGCTAACTGGACAAGAGGCACTTTTCCAAGTGGTGCTCCTCTTATATTTAACAGGGGGAGAGTAACTGTCCCTCTTCACCCCTGCACACCCCTTCACCCTCTTCACCTCTGCCTTTTTTTAGATTGTGAGCCCTTTTGGGACAGGGAGCCATTTAACTTTATTATTATTACTATTTGCCTGCAAACCGCTTTGTGAACTTCATGTTGAAAAGCGGTATATAAGTACCTGATTGATTGATTGATTGATTGATTGATTGATTGATTGATGACGCCGCTGTCTATCCGTCCAGCAGCAAGACTCTGGTCCCCTATGAGCCTCTGGCCCTCCTGACCTTGATGGCTTGGGCTGCATTCTCCAAGCTGTGCTCTGGTTTGTGTGGAGGGTTATCTGACACCAGGCGCACAGCCTCCCTGGCCCCCAGAAAGCCATCAGAAGACCTAAAAATGTCACTTCAGGTTTTTGGGGAAACCAGGGACTATTTTCAGCCTTCTGAAGGCATTCTGAGGGTTGGGGGGGTCTCTCTGGCCCTCAGAACTGTCATGACAGACAGAGAAGTGGTCTAGGCCAGTGAAAAAGAACCAGGCTTTTCTCTGTGAACAGTGGCTCATGGCACTAAGCCAAGGAGCAGAATGCACCTGTGTGCAGAAGCTGAGCAGCATAATTAGAGATGAGCTACAGCTGTAGGTTGAGGTGTACGTGTCTCAGTGCACATAATGAATGGCCACCAAATGGACTGCACTGATTGGTTGGCAAGCCTCAACTCAGGTATATAAGGGAACAGATCCCCAGTGTAAAGTGTGGGTAAGACCGATTAGGAGGGGATGCTGTCTGGTTCAACTGAAAAGATCTGCTGTGTAAGTTGCCAACTGACTTATCCTGTATGCTGTGCAAATGCCTGACTGATCTGTATGGAATGAGACCTTTTGCCTGGAAACTGACAACGCTGAATACATTTCTTATCTACACTAAGACTGTGTGTTGTGCATTCCTTTGCTGAAGCAGAAGAAGCCTTGCTGTTATCTTGGGAAGGCAGTTTCCTCTGTGCAACCGAGCTGTAACTCTGCTGAACATGCCAGGTGTTGGCGTGAGAGCCCTTCACTTTTGGGGTCCTCTCCAATGCCACCTGGGCATAAGTCTTGGGGAGACGCGACAGGTTATGGGCCCAGCACGCTTCCGCAACACATGCTCAGGTGTTTTCTTTCCTGGGATCTGCTGGTTCTGAGCTATTTACTTCAGCACATTTAAATAAGCTTCTTGTGGGGTGAGGGAATGGGAATTCATTACAGTGTGCGCTATATTTCTGTGGTATGTGTTGGTGCTTGGAGGAATCCTAGAACTTGAGCCCATTCATTCATCCACGTTCTGTCTCTAATTTATATTTAAATGTCCTTGGGGTTTTTTTGGCCCTTGACACTGTGCCAGATATTTGATGCAGCCCTCCAGCTAAAGTTTGGAGACCCCTGTTCTAAATGACTGTATTAAAAAGCAACACTGTGGCTCTTAGTTCACCGTTTTAATAATGACCATGTGAGACCTTCATCATAAGAGGTATTTTGAAGTTTCCATAAGCCTGCAATTGAAAAAAAACACTTTAATTAAGCCTCATAGCAGCTTTGTATGGCAAATCAATATTATGATTTGTAATTTGTCACATAAACAAACTGAGATACGAGCCAAAAAGGGAATCTTGCCTGAGGTCATGCAATTAGTCAGTGGCAAAAAAGCAGAAAGCTAGCCAGACGGACTCTTTTCACTGCTGTAGGTTCTAACCACAAAGAAAACACCCAGTGAAGACTGTAGAGGAAATTATTCAACGCTAATGAGAAATCATGGTGAATAGGGCACAATAAAGGAGGAGGGTATTGTAAAGAGTGAAAGTCAAACAAAACATTAGGCGGAACAATGCACAAAAAAGAATTGATGCTGTTGTGGAAAATGTTAGTCGTTCCCACTTCACTTTCACTTCAGTTCATCTTTCATCACTTTCATGCGGTTCATCTTGTTCAGCTTAAGTCTTCACATCATTCCACAATGTATTTTCCAGGCCCATCAGTGGCAATCAAACTGGGGCAGGAAAAAGTGCATTATAATGATGCACTAAAAGTGCACTATAAAGCCCAGGATCCAGGGCTTTGGACCAGCTCATGTCCTTTATAATGTGCAGTGCTCCCAAGAAGGAGTTAAAACTGGCTTCTAAAAGTAAAGTGTTGGCAAACGAATTTTATCAATACAAGCCCTTGTGGCTCAATCCAAACTGGACAAGGGGGGGGGGAGTTACTCAGACCTAAGAAGGGCAATTACATTTCTAGGAAAAAGAACCGAAACTTCTTTCATGTCAGCTAGTTTGTGTACTGCAAAGCGAGTCCTCAAATTGAGGAATGACAGTAACAGATTTTTCAGTGGTAGGAAGACTGTGACTCACTGTATAGCGACAGGCTTACGTTTACCAGAAGAAATTGGAAAAAGAATCATTGCGTTTAAGCCCAAGGGAAAATAGAATCCAGTTTATATGGCATGACAATAAATTGCTGTGTAATAAAGGCACCACTTGCCGAGTTCCATAGATTGTTTCCCTTGTGTGCTCAAATTATGGCTGCCCATTTTGTGAAATACTCAAGTTACTGCAGAAGTTATGTAATGCAGGAGTTGTGAGCTGGGATTCGCCTCATCTTCCTTGGATTGTATTCGGTAGAACTGAACAGCGTCTGAAATAGCACAGGAGCTACAAAATCATTCATCGAAGACCACACCGAACTGTTGGGCTCATGCAAGTGACATGTTGATTTGGCCTGAAGTGCTTCGCAGCAAACATTGTGGCTGAAGTACTGTCTATAAACAGAGGAAATCAGAATTGATTTAGTTTCCTTGCAGGGGACTGCTTCAGTGGAAATGAACTACTCCTTTTAATATAATATACCTTTATCTTGTTTAAATTGTAAGCTTCTTTAGGAGTCTCTCCTGGATGGAAAGTGGATTATAAATAAATGTGCATCCTGGGGGGGGGGAGGAATGTAGGTGGGGGTTGGCTCTCTAATCAGGCACTGCTTAAGTTCACCAGGCAGGCCTGCCCCACCTCTGTGTCTGCCCAGTGTCTACTGATTGGCTACAACACTGGAAAGTGTATTATGTATGAAAAATACCCTGCCAAAGTTGCTCGTACTGGCTATTAAGTTAGGTCTCTTGACACTCTATACCAGAAAGGGAGAAGAACCTGGATAGACATCAATAGCAGAGCAGGAAAGCTGTTGAGGGTGGTTGAGGCAGGGTCTGTATAAACAACTCTGCAAACATTTTTCCATTTGCTTGTTTCATTTCATCCGCTCACCCAGACCTTACAGCTGTGTGTCACAACCCCCCTTATAAACTGTGTGTCACAACACCCTGGGTCATTGTGGGTTGCTGGTTGGTCCGCAGTGAGATCGTGCAGGACATTACAAATAGCAGTAGGTTTTCACCCACTAGGAAAGACCTTCCCTCCCATCCTGACCTCCATTTGTAGCGTCCTAGGCCTTTAAACCTGGAACTAACTGGCAATGATGTAATCGTCTGTTATTTCTGGGAGCCACATGCTGCGTTTGCATTGTGCACGTGCATCACAGGACACCAAAGATTGGGAAGCACTGCCTTTCAGTATGCCTTGAGTCTGTTTTCCCATATCTCCATTTTTGTTTTTGTTTTTTGACAGCCTTTGTCAGATCACTAAGGGATGACTTTGGTAAAATCAGGAATTGCCATCTCTGTTAACCTTGCTGGACCTAGGAAGGATCAATAGGGGGGAGGGAAACCCTTTATGCAGTAGTGTCAGCCTCCCGGTACGCTGGGCGTGTCTTCCGGGTGAGCGGCAGCGCGATTGCTGCGTTCTGCTGCAGTGGGCGGGCTTTCGCCGTTATGCAGCAGGCGGGCTTTCGCCGTTATGCAACAGAACGCAGCGATCGCACTGCCGCTCACCTGGAAGACACGCCCAGCGTACCGGGAGGCTGACACCACTGCCTTTATGAATATCTATGAAGATGCATTAAACCAAGCAGATCACTGCTTCATCTACCTCAATATGGTCTGTGCTGATTGGAAGTGGCTGTTCAGGTTTTCAGACATGGCTTTTTCCAAGTTGTAACTATATTTGTACCCAGTTGTAACTGTTCTGCAAGTCGGGTCTCCATATCAAAGGCCTCTGAAGAAGAGTTAAATAACTTGGTCTGTTTGGCCAGTGAATACTCTGAGTATACCTTTGAGGTAGCCTCTTCCCTTGTTTTTGTAGCAGTGATCATGCTCTCTGGTACTTCAGATGTTTTCTTGATTATGACAAGCCAGAAGCTGCTCCAGAATGAACCTCTCTCCCCGCACCTCCCTTCAATTCAAGTGTTGTTCCATAAAGCTCAAATCTCCCCTGCTGGCATTTTGGTTATTTCAGAATTATTGTGGAACTACAGTAGGATATTTCTGGATATTTCTGTTACCTATGGAACTGTCCAATACTTCCTTTTTATTATTTTGCAAGTACTGGAAGGAGTGTTGTAGGTTAATATGCTAGCTTTTGTTAATCAGCATGGCATGTTTGAAATAAAGCCTCTAGGAAGCTTTTGTCCTCATTTTTTTTTTTAAGTATCTGAAGAAGAGATGACTTGGCAAGAAGAGTAGCCGCAGGGCTCCTAAAAGGAGAACAACTTCAAAAGTTACATTTTGCTTCCTCTTTTCTCCTACTCAAGTGTGCTTCTGTCTACCTTTGTTGCAGCCTCATTTAATTTTATAGGATTTATGTGAAGAATATGATTTCTCCTTTCCCCCCCCCACCCCGCACCAGTTAAGCAAATGAGGTGGAATTAAGTCAAGAAACTGTTTGATCCTCTCCAACATCACAAAGATAAAACTCCAAAAGCATCACAGATGCTCATTACAGACCCATATAGATAGGGAGATCAAAGGGAGCAGGTTCTGAGAGGCTGTGACTGGGGCTTGTGGCCAATGAAAGGCAGTGAGAAATAAGTGCAGCAAATAAGCGATGCAATGGTCTGCATTCTGCTTTCTAGATCAGTGGGTTCCAAACTCCTACTGGGACATTTGAAACTCTGTAAGTGTTTGGGGGGAGAGGGCAGCAGCACTGGGTAAGAAGGGTTTTTTTAACTCACCTGGGGGTCGCTGTGACTCTGGAGTGTCTGGGGAGCTTGCGACCCCCTCTGCAACCCTCCCTGAGGCTTGAAAATGTTTTTTAAAGTTAAAAAAAACCACTTCCTGTTTCAGGCCAAAACCCGGAAGTGAGAAGAGGGGGTTGCAGACTCCCCAGACCCTTCAGAGAGTCATAGCAACCCCCAGGTGAATTTTTAAAAAACCCTTCCCTGCCCAGCAGCTGCACAATCGTGCATACCTGCTGCTGCTACCACTTTCTGGGCCATTCCGCTTAAAGAGGAATTGCCTTTTTTTGGTTCCCATGGTGGGTTGTGACCCCTCAGTTTGAGAACCAGGGTTCTAGACCAATGACGGTATCTGTTCAACTTGCATGTCAGCTGTTGGGGGAGTTTTTCTGTCTCCTGAACTACTTAGCATCATCTTTTGCCTCCTGGGGGAGGCCCACCTCACATTTGAAAGATCTTCTGTACTGCCCACAGTGGAAGGCAGATTCTTAAGTGGATCATTTGCTGATTTTATGTCGCACAGGTAGTCAGATTTGTACTTAACAGGTTTCCAAACTAATTCACTTTCATGAAAGCTATGAAATATTCTACTGAATCTTTATTGGAAAATGCTGATTACAGTATGATACATTTGTTTCATTTTTTCAGAGTGTGTGTGCAATCCAAATGAGTTTTATGGCTTTGATATGGTACTCTATGTTTCTAGGGATGAGTGAGAACACATTTAGGCTGCAGTCCTTTTATTTGCACACTTCCTGTGTTAACTTGAGTACTGTGGGACTTTTTAAAAAGTGACATGCATACAGTTGCACTGTGAGATACGTAATGAATACCTGGTTGATCAATTAAGATTTCTTTTAAGGTGATTTCTGCACCTATAGCTTTAATAAGTGCTGATAAAAGCAATTAATAGTTTAATAAAATGGGATGCCTTCTTAATCTATTGAAAAGATTTTAAATCAACTAATCTGATTGGTTCATTAATTAATGATAGCAGCCTACGTAATGAAATGCATGGGAGAAAATGTCACTTTTCAATCATTGAGAAATAGAGTAAAGCATAATGATGACTAATTGATCTAAGCTTACATCAAAACATGAGAAGTAAACTAGATGGAGTTTTTCGGTGAATCTCTGAATGAGTAGGCATAATTAACTGAAGATCTTTCATACAATTCTGCCTTTATAAAGCAGAATTAATTGCTCATCCTTGATCAGTCTTTTTTTTTTTTCCTTTGCAGTGTGTGCTGTATTTGTGGGCCTTGAAAATACTTTATCCCAAAACACTGTTTTTACTGCGTGGGAATCATGAATGTAGACATTTAACAGAGTATTTCACATTTAAACAAGAATGTAAGTATTAATCACAATTATTTCTATTGCATGTATTACTTTATTGAGGGGTGTCAGAGTCCATTCAGAAATAGATTCAACTTGATTCAGGGCCACGGCATGGAGGTTTGCACTTCTGTTTGTATTCCGAGCCCTTTGTTTGTTTTAATAGAATAAGCCTGCTCCAAAATGGAAACGTATTCATTTAAGAATACTGTGGCCCTTCAGTGTAGGGTCAGGGACAGTAGAGAGGTGACTTGAAGGACCAAGAAGGATAGATAGGCACTCAATTTGTGAGAAGTCAGCAAATAAGATTCATTAGAGTAGGAAGTAGAAAAGGAGGCATACAGTAGACAAATGCTAGTTCAAGAAACAGCTCCACCTCTGTATGGAAGGGAAATGAAAAGGTTGCAGTCGTGGAGATCAGTACTGGAGGGGTATTTCCTCCCTGCCTGAGATGTAATTGCCCCCAGAGATCAGGCAGAGGCCTGTGTGTGCCATTTGTCAATGGGTCTCCTGCTCCTTCTTGATCCTGCTACAGTCACCCACCTTTGCTCTGACCTAGAAAACTGTAGACAATGACATCCAATTTACATTTTCTTTATGGAGCAGAAGATGAAAAAATGTTAATTGACTCAGCACTTTGTGTGAAACCTACTGAGTTTTTAATATGCGTATTTGTGAATTAACATTTCAGTTTAATTGCGTTGTCTCATTCATTTTGTAATGATGTTTCTGCAGATAATTAAGAAGATGTGGGGTGAAGGTTTCTATAATGACCTGCCCTTTGATGGAATCTGAAAAGAAATTATAGCTTTCTGGAAGAGCCTTTTAGGGTGCCTACAAAAATGTTAGCAGAGGTTTACAGGCTTTTGTAAATGCAGCTTTAAAGGATGGTTAGCAATATAAAATGCTACATAGTGTATAGCACGTCATGACTGCATAGATTTGACCGTAAAACAAAATTGAATTAATATGTATTCATTGATTTTGTTTAAAAGGTGGTATGTTGTCTTTCTCCCAAATGGAACTCAAGTTGGGTTAACAAAATTAAAACAAAAACCTTAAAGCCACCCCAAAAGAAAACAGAATAAAAATACAGCATTGTACAAGCATAATATATAAAAGCAAAATGAATTAATTCAGCAGGTTGTAAAAAACCATCTGCAAACTAGTTCGGCAGATTAGCATATTAAAGTAAACCAAGCCCTACAATAAGTTAAACTAAGCCAGCAAGTTCATATTGAAGGCATTCCCATAGCTCATGCATGATCGATTGAAGATGCGTATGTGTGTGCCAGACACGTTTGCAGACTGATGGAGGGAACCAGGGGTGGGGTGGGGTGGGGTGAGGAGTGGGACACCATTGGAATCCCTGTTGTCATTGAGGAGATAGCAACACCTTGCTTAGCATTGGCAGTTCCTCTTGTTCTGACCGACTCCTTGCTGCTATTAAAGGCCGCCTCAATGGAAGGCCATGTGCATGTATTCGAAAAAGGTATATACAGAATATATTGAATGTTATGGTGCGAGCATTGATACACCATAAGGCTCTGGCATTTGCAAGTGCCATTTTCTTAACCATGCATAGATTCAAGCTGTCAGGGGTCTTGTCTGATGTCAGGCTCAGAATATGAAACCATTATATCATTATCACACTTGATACATCAGTGTCACAAGTGAAACTTGTATGCCTGCGGCCTATGTAAAAAAAAGAAGTCTAACCTCACATTCATTCTCTTTTTTCCTTTTGCATTCCTTGTACTGATACTGTAATATCCTAAAGGTAAAATAAAGTATTCAGAACGCGTGTATGATGCCTGTATGGATGCCTTTGACTGCCTTCCCTTGGCTGCTCTAATGAACCAACAGTTCCTGTGTGTGCATGGTGGCCTGTCTCCAGAGATCAACACTTTAGATGACATCAGAAAAGTAAGTTTGGATAATAGAAATCTAAAAAGCTACCCACTGACGTGGCGGTTCCAAACCTTCTCCCTGTTTCTTACCGTTTTAATACACGTAAAATGTATTAATGACGCTTTGGGCACCTGTTTCTGTCGTTCTTCAGCTCTCCTTATACAGCATACTCTTGTTCTTTTGTGCATGACTAAACTCATGATTCATGTTTTGCCACCTGTAAAATGGATTGTGTTATGCAGGTGGTTTTGTGTGCTAGTTCACTTGCCCTGGTTCAGATGTATTCATGCAAAAAAAAAATACTGTGGTAAATCGGTACGTTATATTATACCAAGAACCCATCTGCAGTAGTCTGTATACAACGTTAAATGAAATGAAAGACGTATTCATAATTTTGAATGTAACCATTGCAGCAGGGATCCACATAACCAGTTTCTGTAGTCCTTCCTTTAAAATGGTTGGAACATTATATCTGGTATAAGGGATGCCCTTATACTAGGATTAGAAGTGTTAATAGATCTGGATTACAATTTCACTACTGCTTCATTGAGTTAGAACCAATAATTGACTAAGATGAATAAATATGTAACAGACTAATCAACAGAACATAAAATATATTTTATTGAAAACTTAAATAATGCAAAAAAAATGGTTATGACAGATTATCTTAATGATAGAAAAACACTTCAGGGAATTAAAAGAAATATCCCTAATGCCTGAAGTGATCGGTTAACTGAATGGGAAATCCCTTATTTTAAGCAGATCTCTCATTGCTAGCTTAAATTTATTACTGTACATCCACCTTATTGTTTTATGTTTTCATTTCACTTTAAACAAGCTACAGAATAATGTCATTAAGGAGAGGGTTTTTAACTAAGTAATGTCCAATGGATATGGTAAGTAAATTCGTCCAATGGATATAGGGGAGACTGAAATTACTTTGTGCCTCTTTCTCGTTGTTAAGAAATGCCCGCTAACAAACGCTGCCATGATGGCTCTGAAATGGCAGGTGCTCTTTAAACGTAAGGACTCATTCTTGCTGGTAGTTGGAATCTTTAATATTATTATTTGCAAAAAAAAAATGGTTTCCTGTTTAGAATAATAAGCTGTCAGGTTAGTAAAACAGCGATATCTGAACCAATTTTAGGTTAATAGGTTAATCACACATAGTTGGAGAACTACTCAAATTCTTTAATTAAGACAATAACATTATATTACGTAGTCTTGCATTTGCTTAACCATATTTTGTTTTATGATTTATCTCATGGTTACTGTGAAATTGTGTGAATGCATCAATGCAGTGCATGTTATCTCAGTTTGCAGAGCTTGGATTCATTGAATGAGTTTACCAAAAATGTAAATATTGCAGATTATGCAGCCTCATGCTACATAACTAAGCTCCATTTCATGCTGAATAAACTAAATTATTAATGTATCTTAAATAGAAAACTATCTTTAGATAGATTTATATTCCAAAAGCATTTTATTAAAATAAATTTGATAAAAACAAAAACATCCAATTTAAATTAAAAAAATCCAATTCTTTTTATTTATTTTTTTAAAAAATCATCGATTTTTATCCACTCTGGTTTGTACTATATAATGTGATGCATGATTAAATGGTTTGGGGATCTTTGTCTGCTTGTTATATATTCAGTAATAAATCTTGACAGATCTTCTGCAATCTGCAGAAAATAGCCCCAAACCTTGTGAAGGAATATTATCCTATATTGCTTATGATCATTTATGATTTCATTTCAGGTATGTTGTAATTAAAATGCATGAGTTGTGTACAGGGTTAGAAGACCCTAGTGCAAATGGCCTGTTTCAATTGCAATTTCCTAAGGATAGGAACACAGTTTAGATGTGACATCTCCTGCATTCAGAGTTTCCCCAAAGCCTTTATGACTGGTGCCTCATTCAGCCATTATAATACTGCAAAAGTTCTTAGCTCATGGATAGCCTCTATGTATGCAACTTCTGCTTCGCAGCAATATGCAGCAAGCAGGCTGTTTCACAGGCATGCGAGTACCATATGCATTTGGGGAACAAACATTTTAAGCATTACAACAGGAGTGTTACCAGCGGTGTTATCCAGCAACGAGCTGCCAGAACGCTAGGTAGGACTTACCGCCTGATTGGCTGCCCCTCCGTGACATGTCGCCGCCTGCCCGCCCGCCTGCCGCGCAGGCACCCCTGGCTTCGGAGGGGGTGCCCGCTTGCCTGGGGGGCACGCCGGGTGCCTAGGCAAGCAGCGGAGGGGGGCGCCAACCGGAGGGAGCCCGCACGGCGGGCAGGCAGGCGGCGATGCATTACGGACAGCCTGTCAATCAAGCGGTAAGTCCCGCCTAGCGTTCCGGCAGCTCGTTGCCGGATGACACTACTGAGTGTTACCCATAATGCACTGCAGCAGGCAAGGTTTTTTTCTTAAATTAACAACCCAGTCCTAACCAACTTTCCAGCACAGATGAAGCTGTGCCAATGGGATGTGTTCTTCGTCCTGTGTTGCAAGGGGAGGGGGGCAATCACAGAGACCTTATCAAGGTAAGGGAATGTTTGGGGCTGCAGTGTGCACCACGATTGATGCAGGGTCCTTCCGTCTAATACTCTGCAAGTGCAAGCTAGCTTCAATTGGAGTAAAGGATACAGACCTGTGCTTAGCCCTCCTCTCCGTCTTCTCTTTTTCTTAGTTAGATCGATTCAAAGAACCACCTGCATACGGACCTATGTGTGACATCCTGTGGTCAGATCCCCTAGAGGACTTTGGAAATGAGAAGACTCAGGAACATTTCACTCACAACACAGTCAGGGGGTGCTCGTACTTCTACAGGTGAGGGTGCTTTCTTGCTTAATATGATCTCTGAAGATGAACTGGATGGGGGTATTAACCCGGTATGTATCCACCTTACACGGAACCCAGGTCTACCCCGCCGGGTAGACTTGGGCTCCGCGTAAGGTGGATACATACCGCGTTAATACCCTGGATGGGTCAATCAGGTGCTGCTGGGCAAACACTTGCAATTCTCTCTCTTCTGCGTAGGGCTTGGTTACCCCATAATTTTTGAATCCTGTTCTGAAAACCAGGGGTACTGCATCCCTTGTGCTTGAAAATTCTGTTTCACACGAAATTCACGTAGACCGTTGCATGAAAATTACATTAACAGTTTGAAATGACACGACTAGTTTGCATAAAACTATGCAATAGGTCAATATAAAAAATCCCATAAATGTTAATATGTTGTTTTTAATGGTGTTTTTTTTAAAAAAAAAATGGTTCCATGTACACAGTTTTGGGTTTTAGAAAAGCGGCATAAAAATCCTATAAATAGATAGTTGTGTGGGCAGCAGGACCCATAACTCCCTGTAAAGTGGGAAAGCTATTTAAAACAAAACATAGCTCAGGAATAGGGGAGTTAAACTCCTCCTTTTCTCCTTGAAATTACATCCCAG
This sequence comes from Lerista edwardsae, assembly GCA_029204185.1. NCBI lineage: Eukaryota > Metazoa > Chordata > Lepidosauria > Squamata > Scincidae > Lerista > Lerista edwardsae. Next base: position 48,183,999 of record JAJKFI010000003.1, read on the forward strand.
ACACTGCTCCAGTCATTGAGCCCCATGACTGGAAGTAACCTCTACTGCAGAGATTTTCAACCACTGTGCTGTAGCACATTAGTGTGTCGAGAATGGTCCATAGGGGTGCCGCAAGCGTTTGTGGGGAGCGTATTTGTGAGCCCCCATACCCCTGGCACAGTCAAAAAACTGGTGATGTACCTTGACAATTTTAACATCTTGTCAGGGTGCCGTAGATTTGAAAACCGCTTCTCTACTGAGAGAAAAACAACAGGGGGGGAAAGCACAAGTGAGGAAAAAATTCAGCTCTCCTTCCCAGATACCCATGCTGAGCTTTTAATCTTCCCCATCTCTTTTTTTTTGTAGAGAATCAGTAGTGATCCAATTCCAAAGCGTGTTTCTGCCATTCCTGTTCGAATTTTTTTTTCATTCCCCAGCTGAGGTAAACTTTATAAAGTTGCTTCAGTACCGTTTCAGTAGTGCTTATCAATTATTCACCCTTGGCTGTGGGCCTCTGGGAAGAATGATGGCTTCGAGTGATGTTTCTGAAGAATTTTTTTAAACTAGAGGGGAAAAAACTATAAAGTGGTATAGTATAGTAGAATTTGTTAGAAGGAACTGCAAAACTGCTTGTATTGCATAAGAACACAAGAAAACATTTCAGAAAGAAGGTTCTTTCCTCTGATACAGACACTCAAATATGCCAAGAAGCAATAAATAAATAAAGTAAACTTGCAAATAAACAAATTCCTTGCAAGAAAGTAAATTTCTGAAGGGGCAAGGTAGTATTAATAGTTGAAGTCAATAGTTGCCTAGTAGTTTAATTCAATTTGCACCTTAGTACCACAAAGATATTTTGAAATACAGCCTCCATCTTTCATCATTTTTGCCTCTAGTATAAAATGAATGCTGTACTCGATAACATATGGTTAAAATTTAAACTCTGAAAGCATTTTGTAATGTAAAATTTCACAACCAAAATAATTGTATATGTATTTGACAGAACATGTACAAAATACGTGCTGGAATCAAGACAAATCTTTTATACACTCATGCAAAGAGCTCAGAATATGAAAAAAAAATTCATTAGTCTTTCTGATTTTTTTTACTGAAATTCCAGTGTAATTTAATTATTCTACTGAAGTCATTGAGAGCAAAGAAAAATGACATCTTTAGCATTTAGATAAGTATTTAGAACTAAGGTTGAAGTCATAGATTGTGTAGACAAACTGGATGTTCACAGGTCACTGAATCCAGATGGCATTTATTTTTATTTATTTGAAGAATTTATACCCCGCCTTACCCATGCCGAAGCAAATGCCCAAGGCGGCTTATAGAGAACATAAAAGTGCAATGTCACCACAATAAGTAAAACACATAAAAATATTTATAAGCTGTGAACATGAACATTTAACATGAGCACCACGTCAGGGGACATGGTGGTGCTGCAGGTTAAACCGCCGCTGCTGGGCTTTCTGAGCGGAAATTTGGCAGTTCGAGACCACACAACTCCTATGTTGCTCCTATTGCTTGTCCCAGCTCCTGCCGACCTAGCAGTTCGAAAGCACGTAAAAATGCAAGTAGATAAATAGGGACCACTTTGGTGGGAAGGTAACGGTGTTCTGTGCACTTCGTTGTATAGTCATGCCGGCCACATAACCACAGAAGCTTGTCCTTGGACAAATGCCGGCTCTACAGGCTTAGAAACGGAGATGAGCACTGCCCCCTACAGTCGGTCACGACTAGACCATTCGGTCGTGGGGAAATCTTTATCTTTTTAACATGAACACAGAGAACGTTCAAAAACAAGGCGAGACCCAACTCTCCTCATCAGGCCCTTTGGAGGGTGGGATCTACCCAAGAATTCTTAAAAGAACCAGAATATGGAATCACTGATCTTGTCATTAAAATATGTAACTTGTCCTTTTCATTATTTTCTGTGCTAACAAACTGGAAGGTAGCGCTTGTAACACCAATATGTAAAAAGGAATGGAGGGGGGGGGAGGGTTTCCAGGAAATTACAAACTGGTCAATTTCTGTTTTGGATAGACTAGTCGGGAAAGCATCATTAAAGATAAAATAATTAGACATAATGAGGAACAGGCCTTTCTGAAGAGGGATCGGCATAGTTTTTGCAAAGTTTTCCCTTTCTAACCTTTTGTACTTCCTTGAGAGTGCCAACAGGCATGTGAATAGAGGCAGTCCAGTAGATAATATATTTGGACCTTCAAAAAGCTTTTGACAATCCTCACCAAAGGCTCTTGGGTAAATGTAGCAGTCATGCCATAAGTGGGCAGCTCCTTTTGTGAGTTGGTAACTAGTTAAAGAGGAAACAGATTATGATGAAGATGAGACTGAAGGTGGTGGTGATTTATAAAAAGGTAAAGGTTTCCCCACGACCGAATGGTCTAGTCGTGACCGACTGTAGGGGGCGGTGCTCATCTCCGTTTCAAAGCCTGTGAGCCGGCGTTTTTGTCCGATCATGGTGGCCAGCATGATTCTACGCCGTAGCGCACGGAACGCCGTTCCCTTCCCACCAAAGTGGTCCCTATTTATCTACTTGCATTTTAGGTGCTTTCGAACTGCTAGGTTGGCAGGAGCTGGGACAAGCAACGGGAGCTCACTCCGTCACGCAGTCTCGAACTCCCAACCTTGCGGTTGAAAGCCCAGCGACAGCGGATTAACTCGCTGCGCCACCACGTCCCTGTGATTTATGTATCACTTTTAAACAGTAGTAGTTCACAAAGTGGTTTTCATAGAAAAATACGGTATGACCCAGTATCCACTGGGTTTCACACACACACACACACACACACACACACACACACACACACAGTGGATACCTGAAACAGTGGATACTAGGGATGCCTTTTTAAAGATAGAGGAACATCATTAGTTTGGTGCAACAAGGCTAAAAATAGAGATTTGTTTAATGTTCCTCTGTCTTTTTTTTTAATAGGAATCCCAGTATCCATGGGTAACTGAAACCATAGATACCATATCAGTGGATACTGAGGCATGTTTTAAATGAATCTGATAATGAGGAACCTTAGAATTCCAAACATCTTTTTAAAAGCTGGTCTAAAGAGGACTTCTGATATGGTTTTTGGTACTAAGCAAGTGACCACTCCTGAATTAAAATGACATTGCACATCTGGTTGCTCAAATTCAGAACTATTTTTAAGGAAACAGGAAAAAAACCTCAAGCCTTCAATTTCAGGAAGGGAGCATAGAGAAACAAAAGTGAAATGGTATACAATCATGCATCAAAACCGAGGCTTATTACATTTTCTCCCACAATTTGCATTCCCCCCAGCATTACATTTGTTTTGGTTACATGTAACCAGCATTACATTTTGAAATACACTATCTACTTCAAAATGTATAGTACATTTTTGAAAAATGTCTAGGCTAGCTCAGTGGTTCTCAAACTTTTTAGCACTGGGACCCACATTTTAGAGTGACAATCTGTCCAGGACCCACTGGAAGTGATTTCATGGCCGGAGTTGCCAGAATTGAGACGCCAGAGCCTGTTGCTTTCCTGAGAATGCAGCAATAAGTTGGTTATTTCTCAACCATTTTCCAATAGCAAAGTATGTCAGAAAAAGCCCTCTTAAAACATTGACACAAGCAAAACAACCGCATAGCCCTCCCCTTTGCCATCGTACCATCTTCCCATATTTTCAATATGGCTGCTCTAGGTGCTTCATCACCTGAAATTGGCTTGCTACCCACTGATGGGTCCTGACCCATAGTTTGGGAACCACTTGGTTAGCTTATTCACTAGACAGACACATTCAATAGTCTGTCTTTTCTTCTCCCAAGCTTCAGGCAGGCTTTCTATCTTCTTTTAATTTTGAAAAGTGTTTTGCATTCAGTACGTTAATTCCCATCACTTTTAAAAGCAGAAGCAATGTCTAAAACATACTTTGGAGACAAAGCAGGTTAGTGGTCTCACCAGTTTTAGCCAATCAGTTGCACAGCTGCCTGTCCCTGTGAATTCACACCAGTTGTTTCCCCGGAAGTCTGCTGGGTTGGGAGAGGGAGAAATGTGCATATTTAAATTGAATTGGATACATGTGAACTCCCCCAGTGAGTTTACCACTCAAATTATGTGCATCTAATTATGTGCATTTTAAGATTGTGAGCCCTTTTGGGACAGGGAGCCATTTAACTTTATTATTACTATTTGCCTGTAAACCGCTTTGGGAACTTCATGTTGAAAAGCGGTATATAAGTATTGATTGATTGATTGATTGATTGATTGATTGATTGATTGATTGATTGATTGATTGATCTGTGTGAGTCCACAGTGTGACAAAGCTGTATATTTCACCCGCTTGCCAGAAGAGGGAGCTGCCGATCTAAACTGGGGTACTGCCCTTGCAGGTGGTGGTGCTCCCCCTGCAGGCAGGTGGTGGTACTGCACCACCAGATCAGGTGAGGCGATGGGAGGGCCAATAGCCCTGTATATGGGACACATGGCCCTGTACAGCCGCTGACTCTGGCCCAATTTCTCTGTCTGAACAGCACTCTGGAGAAAACTCAGCTGCCACCAGACTGGGCCAAATCTGCATCTGCACCTCTGCAGCCCCTGCTTCCAGTCTCCTGTCTACCAAGCTTATAGGTCTGTTTTCCTTCATCTCTGTGAGACAGGCGACAATTTTGGAAGCACCCTAAGCCGACATGCATCTGCCAGCATGAACTTAATGCTATTAAAGGCCTATCTTATGAGAGAGCGAAGTTGCAAATGAAAAAAGAGCAAACAGAGGGCAAAGAAGTGCATCTATTTGAATCATGTGCTTTATAATCATGACAACATTATTCTGTTAACACACACGGCAGATTGTTTGGTAATTTTACAAAACAACGTTGCATCTGCCACACTAGTCATGTATCAATTACACTGCCATGAGAGGGCTGCGTTAGTCAGAAGTTATAAATCAATAGACTTCCCAATAACTGGTACAACAGCATCTAAAATCTTCCTCCTTATTTCACATTACGAGCAGATCCCTTTGGTTATATAATGAGAGCCAGTTACTATGGCAACTGCAGTATGATGGATTCATAGAAAGCGTTTAACCCAGCATGGTGAAGTGAAGCAAGAGATCTGTCACAAGTGGGGCCAGAGTTTTCTGACGCATCACAGGCCACACTCCCGTCCAAACAGGTCTTTGCTTCTGTATGATGTTTGTGATACAAGCAAAATTTCCAGCTAGCCTTGCTGAAACGGAGGAAAACCTTTCCTCCGTTCAGTAGGGAACAAGGGTTTTATATCAGAGTGAAGTTTCAAGGTGTCAGCACCTAAGAGGGATAGGTGTACAGTTGACTGCATTTTGTAGTGACGCATCTCATAAAGAGCACTAGAAAAGCTGCCGAAGGGCACAGCCAAAATGGAGCATCTTTCCTGTGAAAAAGGGCTACTGCAGTGGTTCTCAAATTGTTTAGTACCGGGAACCACTTTTTAGAATGACAGTCTGTCTGGGACCCACTGGAAGTGATGTCATGGCCAGAAGTGCCATCATTGTGACATCAGAACCTGCTGCTTTCCTGAGAATGCAGCAATAGATTGGGTTATTTCTCAGTCATTTTCCAATAGCAAAGTGAATCAGAAAGAACAAAAGCCTATTTAACAACCTTGACACAAGCAAAACAACTACATAGCCCTCCTCTTTTCCAGCATTTCATATTGTCAAGATGGCTGCTCTAGGTGCTTTGTGACTCACCTGAAATTAGCTCACAACCCACTGGTGGGTCCCGACCCACAGTTTGGGAACCACTGGGATACTGTGTTTGTGGCTATTTAGCCTTTAATAAATAACTATAAACATATATTTGAATTAATGATTAAGGTGAAATACGATGGGGATTTTTATAAAATTATGCATGGAATAAAGACGGCTTTCCCCCCTCCCTCTTTTATTAAACTTGGACTCAGGGGCCCTATCCTGTCCAACTTTCCAGAGCCCATGCAGCCCCAAGGTAAGGGAACAAACATTCCTTTACCTTGAGGAGGCCTCCATGACTTTCCCTTCCCAGGCTGCAGCATATGCCCCATTGGCATGAAAAGTTATATTGGATTGGATCTTCACTCTCTTATTGGGAATGTTGGGCTGTAGATACTAGGCAGACAAGAGCAAGTTCTGCTTATAATACGTAATTTGTGGTATTTGCTGCAACAAGTTGTAGTGGTTGCTCAGATGGCTTTAAAATGGGATTAGACAAATTTATGGAGGACTAGAGACGTGGTGGTGCTGCGGGTTAAACCACTGAGCTGCTGACCGGAAGGTTGGCAGTTCGAGACCACGTAATAGAGTGAGCTCCCGTTGCTTGTCCCAGCTCCTGCCAATCTAGCAGTTCAAAAGCACCTAAAAATGCAAGTAGATAAATAGGGACCACTTCGGTGGGAAGGTAACGGCGTTCCGTTTGCCACAGCATATAGTCATGCCGGCCACATGACCACAGAAGCTTGTCCTCGGACAAACGCCGGCTCTACAGGCTTAGAAATGGAGATGAGCACCGCCCCCTACAGTCGGTCACGATTTGACCATTTGGTCATGGGGAAACCTTTACCTTTAGTCTATTGGTGGATATCAGCAATAAGAGCTGAATGGGACCTCTACATTCAAGGGCAGTATATGAATAGCAGCTGCTGGGAGGGCTATTGCATTCATGTCCTGTCCTGAGCTGCCCAGGGGCATCTGCTTGGCCACTATGATAAACAGGATGCTGGAATATGTGAATCTTTTGGTGTGATCCAGCAGAGCCACTCTTCTGCTGCAGTTTCTTTGTGGAGCCAGGTAGACAAGAGTGAATTATGGCAGTGCAATAGCAATTGAACAAAACTGTGAGTTTGTCCAGTGAGAGAAAACCCAGCCCTTGCTTACTCTCATTGCAACACCTTAGGCCACTGGTTTTCAACCAGTGTGCCATGGCACATTGGCGTGCCATGAATGGTTCACAGGTGTGCCATGGAAGTTTGGGGGAGGGTCATTTATTTATAGGGCTGTTGGGGGATGTGAGCCTGCCACAAGCAGCACTTGTCAGTTGTCCAAAAAACTGATAGTGTGCCTTGACCATTTTAGTGCCCTATCAGTGTGCCGTGAGATGAAAAAGGTTAAAAACTGCAGCCATCAACTTTCTCAATGCAGTTATAAACTGGTGAAGGCTATTCTCATGTTTTTATGATAACAACTTCCAGAGGAGTAGCTATTTTAGTCTGTAGCACAAATCAGCGAAGCGTCTTGTGACACCTTAGAGATGAACAAAACTATTGTTACATAAGCTTTCATGGAGTTCAGTTAATTCTATCAGACGCATGCAGTGAACCCTTCAGTAGACAGGGATATATGTACATCAGCCACTTTAAATTTTATTTTCTGTGTAATACCCTCTCATCCAGAGTCCCTTCTGAGGATTTGACTTCATCAATCTGATTAAATGGACGGTAGTCTACAAAAGCTTATGCTACAATAAGAGCACAATCCTAACCTGAAGTTAGGCCATCATAGTTAGACCAGCAACAAGTGACACCATGAAGTATGTTTGGACCACTCTCTGAGTCAGAGAGCCAGCACACGAACTTGCACCATCCTCCCTGACTCCAAGGGTGGTTTAAATGTGCTTTACGGTGGCCCTTGTGCCAGCCAAACTTTGCTGGCCTAACTGTGCCGACCTAACTCCAGTTTAGGATTGACCTAACTCCAGTTTAGGATTGCGCACTAAATGTGTTAAGGTGCCTCAAAACATTCCAGTTTTTGTGAGTTCCTTGAAATGTTAATGTTTTAAAAGTAGCAGAGAAGTCCTTAGGTTTTTGAGGGGGCTAGCGAGAAACCTGTGAAAGATGATTGATTTATGTTGGAAAGCTCATGTGCCAGCTAATACTGTTAAATTAAAGAGATGCCTTGGTGTTTGGGTTGTTTTTTTAAAGCCCCTCAGTTGACAATGAAGCTTTTTAAAGAGAGGTCTGTAATGGCTCCAAATGGCAAAGCCAGGCTCAAGGGAAATTAATTTTCTTATCCAGCACAATAGAAAAATGTCAGCTGGATCATAATAGCCCATCAAGAGAACTGATCATATCATTACGCACAAAAGGTCCTGTCTCTGTGTGGATTGTAAATATAATATCAACTGGCCTATAAGTTGAACTATGGTGATTTTATGACAGAAAGCACAGCCAGGCAAGTAGTGCTGTTCAAGCTGCCCACCTTGGCTAGTATCACAGTTGGATAGTCAGCTCTAAGCGACAACTACAAATGCTCTAGTCCAGTGGTTCTCAAACTTTCTAGCAATGGGACCCGCTTTTTAGAATGACAATCTGTCCAGGACCTACCAGAAGTGATGGCTCGAAGTGCTACCATTGTGATGCTAGAGCCCGCTTCTTTCCTGAGAAAGCAGTAATCAGTTGAGTTATTTCTCAGCCGTTTTCCAATATCAAAGTGAATCAGAAAGGGGTAAAAGCCTATTTACAACCTTGACCCAAGCAAAACAACCACTTTCTTCCCCCCTTTCCAGCATCTTATCGTCCCATATTTTCAATATGGCTGCTCTAGGTGCTTCATGACCCACCTGAAATTGGCTTGCGACCCACTGGTGGGTCCCAATCCACAATTTGGGAACCACTGGTTTAAATAAAAACAGTTATTTTTTGAAAGAATAGAATAGAATGGAATAGAAAATTTATTTGTCATTGTACCCGTGTGCACGAGTACAACGAAATTAGGTGCTTTCGCAAGGTAAAATAAGACAAGACCAAAACAAATAACAATACAACAGATCAAGGCAAACACCATATACAATCAACACATTGCTAAAACTCTATTTAACATTTCACTGTGCTTCAACATTTAATCTAGACATTGCACTGGGATAAAAACTATTCTTTAATCTACTTGTTCTTGTTCTTATCACCCTATATCTTCTTGTAAAGACTTGTAAATTGGGTGTGGGTAGGTGAGTACGTTTATTTCATTTTGGCGGACAGTGTTTCTGTATACATACATGGCCATTTTGGAATTGTAACATAGGGAGGTGGAGATTGTAATTGCCCTAGTGTCAGCAGAATAACTTACAAGGGGCTATTGCTACAGCACAGCTCCTATGATTTCTGCCCAGTCCTTCCTGATGCAAGTAGAGCCCAATCCCTATAAGTGTTTGCCTGGGATCCCTTACAGCAGTGGTCAGGGAACAGAGGTAAATTACCCCAAATGGGGTAAAAATGAAATTCCTGGGGGTAATGGACAGATAGGAGTATGCCCCGCCCCCTTTTCCCTCATCCTTCCTTCATGACCAACGTTCTCTCTTCTGACCAATGGGAAGTTCCTCTCACACTAGATGGATTTCCCTTGCTTCCAATAGGAGATTAAAAGCAGCAAGGTACTTGGCCCCAATAGGCAGCGTTCCCCTCTCTTCCCAGTCGGCAAAGAAGGACGTGGTTATCGATCCCACTGCTGGTAGAGGGAGAAGGAAGCAACAGCAGAGAAAATGGCTGCTGTGGCTGCAACTGCGGCGGTGCCGGGTGATGGCAGAGCCGGCGAGGCCAAGCCTATTCTGGGCAGCAAGGCCGGCGCAGACCCGCTCCCGGCTGGCACTCAGGCAGCCGTGGAGTCGGCAGTGCTTGACGCCAGGGAAGAGCCCGAACCAGCTCCGGGTGGGGAGGCTGAGGAGCTGCTGCTGCTGCCGCCGCCTCCCAGGAGCCCGGCAGGGATACAAGACATGCAGGCGTGGGGGAGGCTCTGGTGAGCGGCTGAGGTGTGTGTATGCATGTGCCCACAGGCGTGTGTGTGTGTGTGTGTATGTTGAGAGGACTTCTGTGGATGTGCCTCTTTGCTTGTGAGCAGCTAGGGCTCTCCCTGGGTTTGCCTTGTCTTGCTGTCCCAAGGAGTGGGGCGGGTGGGCGAGCAAGCGAGCGGGGGGAGGGGTGGGGTGCCTGCCCAAGGAGGGACACAAAGAGAGGCAGGAGGCAAGGCGAACAGCAGAAAACAAAAACAAAATCAGAACACTGCTGCAGCCAGCCAGCCAGCCGCAATCTGAATTCATTATAGAGAGAAATCAAGTCCAAGCACCTAAACCTGTTGTCAAAAAGGTAAGCTAGTTGTAACCCAGAAGGGTTGAATTCTATTCTCTCAAGGTCTGCAGGTGTACCCAAACTCTTTACAACTTCATATTTACATAGCATTAATTAAGCTCATTAATTGATCAAATAAAAAGCAATGGGTTCCAATATGTAATTTTTTTCTTTTGTTCTGGCCGGAGGGGGGGGTGCGTAACGTCGAGGGGGTAACGTTGGCGTATCTAAATATATTTTGGGGTAAAAGGTAAAAAGGTTCCCTGACCCCTGCCTTACAGTGTTATCTGCCTAGTCTGTAAAATGCCAAGCATTAGGTCTGAAGCTAGTCTAATAAAGTAGTCAGTTTCTCTGTCAAAATAAGTCACTAAATTAAACTATTTAATAAAGTTAGAATCCAACCAAATCCCAAGCCAGCGTAGGTCTCACATCTGAATGCAACATCTTGCATGCCTTGGTACACTGATCCTCCCAGTGCAGTCCACTCCACTGATCCTCTCCTATGATATGGACTGCAAGACTTCCATTTACGCAAAGAAGCTTCCTTGCTCTTTACAGCCTCTCTAACTTCGTTCATCAGCCATGCAGGCACCCTCCTGGACCTAGTGGAGCCCTTCTTTCTTTGTGGTATACATAGCGGTCGATATGCAGCTGGGAGATCCATGTGTAAATCTGTCCTGGATGCAGGACAAACAATATGTAGACCAGACCTTACAAGGTGTGATTGAAAAATGGCTCTCAGGTTGGAATTTAGATATACCAAAGCACTGTCATTCCTAAATCTAATGTTTGACCTGGTAATGCCATACTGGAGCATCTCAATTCATGTGTTTTAAAAGAAAGAAAGTGGGCAAACAATACAATGAAATGCAGTTTATCCATGCCTCTTTCTGAAGTTAGCAATTGCATTTTGTGCATTGTATCCTGAGAGAAACTGTGCAAACAGTCAAGATCAACCCAATCCTTAGCTTCACAGCACCGTGTGGTACAACAGTGCCAAAATGGCCACTGCTGTGACCTACAGAGCCAGGGAAGCCGCCAAGAGAAGGGGACATTTGTCACCCCAAGTAAAGCCTCAGCCTCTTCAATGGAGATTTGCAAGTCTGCACCAGCTAAATTGCTGGCACAGACATGAAAAGCCCTGTGTCAGGCTTCTGAGATGGACCTCAGGGATAGGATTGGCGGAGGAGGCCTCTGCGGGTCCCGTCCCACCCCCAGACTGGCCCCTTCCCTGTTCCACCCTTCTTCCCATCCAGGAATGCCTCCCCTAGTCCCTCCCGCCACCCTCCCCACACCTTCATGCCGCCTTGTGCTCCGCCAGCAGCCGGGGTACCTCCGCAGCACTGATGGGGTGCTGCAGGCCTCCCCACTGGTGCCATTTACTCACAGGGTGGTACAAACACTCCTTGCTAGGCTGCAGCACTGATGCGGAGGCACAATAGGATTGGGCTGTAAGTGAAATAATCAAGCCACAGGGAGATTTATATTTGCACACTTGAATAAAAGTGCCACACTTGGCATGTACAACCTATGCCTTTATGAAGGTCAGGTTAAGATTAAGGGAGGCATTCCTAATATTTCTGGAAGCAGCTGGTCTTCATTTACTGCAGATGGGGCTTGCTCCAAGGTAAGAGCACTAAACTGGGAGTAAATCCCTCTGAATTCGGTGATATCTGCTTCTAAGAATACTATGCATGCCTCCCTGTCTGTGAACCCCATGGAATCGCTTTTGTATACAACAAATTTCTCGCCTTTATCGCATGCCAGTTCTTTTGCAAAGGAGCTGTATTTTAATAAAAATGGCTGACTTCCTTGTCTGAATGTTTCTCATTTAATCAGACCTGTTGTGAGTGTCAAGAGGCAAATGTATGGCTTCTGGTCCTTTCATTAACAAATGCTTCCCCCTTTTCCTCCCCAACAGTTACCCTGCTGTATGCGACTTCCTGCAGCACAATAACTTATTATCTATACTCCGAGCTCATGAAGCCCAGGATGCCGGGTGAGTGTTTTTCCTTGTTTTTTGAATAAATGATGTTCCCTCGTGTTGCCTTCCGTATGTGTCCTCTCCAAGCTCGCTGAGGGGAAATGCTTTTTAAATGTCCTTCAAAATGAAAAATGGCCACGGTTGAGTGCTTCAAAACAGCCGCATGAAAACCCAACTTTCTGAGCTCCGCTAGCTGTCTCAGAGGATCCTTAGGGCTGCTTTACACATGACTTTTTTCTTTCACAGGGAGAGCCTCTGTGTAGGAAAGTAAGAGGCACATTCTGCGAAAACAAAACCCATTCTGTGGGGTGTGAAAATGTGCGTGTGTCTATTTTGCCACGGCAACACACATTGGGATGCCATGTCATGGAGTACATGGAGCATGTTAACATTTTGGCAGCATTAAGGTATGTGTAAAGCAGCCTTTAGATATTAGTGAAGTGAGTGAACAGTGGCCAAATGAGGCTTTCTGTCAAGAAAATGTTCAATATTTTCTGTAGGAGGTGAAGGAATTTACCTCACTGAGAATGCAAGTGTCACAGGGCAGCGTTCTTGTCTAGCCTAGCCTTCTCCCTGGCATGCTAGTTTTGTGTGTGGTGGGAATACTTTTGTATGAAAAAGCTTGCATTCCTATGAGTCCCACACGCAGTTAGAAGAAGGACTGCAGCGTTTGGCGCTCTTCAGTCTAGAAAAAAGGCGCCTCAGGGGGGGACATGACTGAGGTGTACAAAATTATGTGTAGATGGATAGAATCAATAGAAGGATGTTCTTTTTCCTCTCTCACAACACCAGAACAAGGGGACATCCACTAAAATTGAGTGTTGGGGGAGTTGGAACAGATAAAAGAAAATATTTTACCCAGCAGGCAACTAATCTGTGCAACTCCTTGCCATAGGAGGTGGTGATGGCATCTGGCCTAGGCGCCTTTAAAAGGGGATTGGACAGATTTCTGGAGGAAAAGTCTATCATGGGCTGTAGGCCATGATGGGTGGTGCAACCTCCTTACCTTAGTAGTAGGCTACTTCAGAATGCCAAGTGCAAGGGAGTGGCAATGGGATGCAGGCATCTTGTTGTCTGGTGTGCTCCTTGTGGCATGTGGTGGACCACTGTGAGATACAGGAAGCTGGACTACATGGGCCTTTGGCCTGATCCAGCAGGGCTCTTCTTATGTTCTTAAGTGTTGCAACCCAGCCACAGGCTTATAACATCAGTGTGAAGCTAGGCCTGAGTACCCTTAAGGTCACATGGCCATTTAACATCAACTAACAGAGTGGATAGAGTGGTTAGCAGATCATGTCTTCAGGCCCTTGCTCTGCTTCAGATAGACTGTCTCCACACTCACACCCCTGGCCAACCTGCACCAGCTATCATGTGGGGAAGCTGGACTAATTTTGTTGTGTTTCGTGAAAACAAAATTTTAATGCATTTGTTGCTTTTTTATTAATAGTGTAAGCTGCTTTGGACATTTGGGTTGAAGAGTGGAATAGAAATCTACAAAATAAATAATAAGTTGCCTTGGCTCTTTTTCAAGAAGTTTTGAACAATGTATATGCAAATGTTATTAGCAGAAGGTTGAAATACAGAACTACCAAATAGTCAGTGGCGTACCTGGCAGGGGATTCAGGGGCCACATGGTCCCAGCTGGCAGAGGAGCAGCGTTCTGTGTACCACGCGTTCCATGTGCCACGCCATATAGTCATGCCAGCCACATGACCACGGAAGCTTGTCCTTGGACAAACACCGGTTCTACAGGCTTAGAAAAGGAGATGAGCACCGCCCCCTACAGTCGGTCACGACTAGACCATTTGATCATGGGGAAACCTTTACCTTTATTCTTTGTGCTCAGAGGGCCTGAAATTTTTTTTCTTGAACACCTGCTTCCTCAATTTGCTGCAATCCAAATTGCTTTTGAAACTTCCTTGAGTTTCAAAACTTGTTTGATGTTTTATGCAGTAGCCTGCAGTTCTAACCCTCAAGCTTTACTGTATCTGTCTGATATTGGGAACAAATGTACCCTAAGAAAGTTTTAAAACAAGACACATGAGGGAACCATAGATTGAGCCAGTTTGATCAATTGTTTCCAATTGAACCCTGCACCTAAGGAGGCCCCCAGTCTAGGATAAAAATAAAAAAAAAATTTTTTTTTTTACTAAATCATTTCACAGTCACTAAAACAAGTGGTTTTGTAAGTAATTGATTTTCAAAAGCATTCTACACATTTATTATTATTATTATTTATTAGATTAATATCCCGCCTTTTTGCCCGAAGGCACCCAAGGCGGCATTACAACACAAAACATAGAAATTTAACATTAAAAAACCATTTAAAAAACAATATTAAAACAATACAATAAAACAAAATAAAACAAAGCAATAAAATTTAAAAACAAGAAGCCCTGTGGATCATACGGTATAAAATATAACAAACCAGCCAGCCAGTCTGTCAACAATTAAAAGCTTTTTGAAATAAAAAGGTCTTCAGCCCCCGCCGAAATGTTAACAAAGAGGGAGCAGTTCTCAATTCTAAGGGGAGGGTATTCCAAAGTTGGGGGGCCACCACCGAGAAGGCCCTCTTCCTGGCCGCCGCCCCTCTCACTTCTCCTGGTGGCGGCACAGTCAAAAGCGCCCCTCCAGATGATCTCAGAGTACGGGTAGGATTATATGGAAGGAGGCGGTCCCTCAAATACCCTGGACCCGAGCCGTAAAGGGCTTTAAAAGTCAAAACTATCACCTTGAATTGGGCCCGGAACAGAACCGGCAGCCAGTGTAGTCACCGAAGCAACGGCTCGACAGAGTCAAACCGACGTGCCCCAGCAACCACCCGAGCCACCGCGTTTTGCCTACTTATAGGCATTTAAGTTTTGCCTACTTGTAGGCTTACATGCATGCAATTTTGTATAAAATTGTGCTTAGATCCATTTGGTCTATTAACTCACATGCACTTTTCAAGTGCACATTTTGATTGCTTTCCATTCTACCATAGAGGCAGTTTGTAATTATATCTCTAAGATTCTGCCGATCTTGGCTATGAACTTAAGGCCCTGCAAAAAAAAAAAAAATGTTCCCAATTGGATCCTGCAGCTACTAAGGCCGGCCCTGGGGACCACTTGCAATTAAAATTCTTTTGGGACCACTTTCAGTAAAACAATATAAAGAAGTTGCACATAAGATGTTGGGAGCAGTGACATCCCATAATGTAATGTAGACATGAAAAGTAACTACTGTAGTAAACTGTTCTGTGGGATTATTTTTATCCTTATGTGCAGAATTTTTCAGTTTTTTCTACCACTCAAATAGGTGCAGAAGTGGAACCTCCCCCCCCCCCCCAAACATAATGCATAATAATGTGTGTCAAATTTTCATTAGATTTTAGGAGAAGAGACCCTGAAAATACTACATGTTCATTCAAACATCATCTTAAAGATTTTCTGGTTCATGGAGTTGCAAGATATTTCCTTAGTGTTTGGGGGACTTTTTGGTTAGCACACGTTTCAGACATTTGTGTTAAAAAGTTAGAAGCCCCAGCAGTTGCCAACATCTATGTTGCATTTGTAAAATTGTTACTCTCCATGTATTCAAAAGCTTTGTGAAATGAATAATGTATTCCTAATGATGTATCCAACAATTCTTCCAGTTTCATTTTCTGTATTAGTTTGCCGAAAGTTAAGTGCAGGATAGAGCTTCAAGTTGCAATTATTTCAGAAGTGATGGCTTGCTTTTTGCTTTGTTTTGCTGCCAAGATTTTTAAGGGTATATTCATAAGGGAATATAAAGGGTGGGGTGTGAAGGAAAGAAAGTGCTGTGTCTGATCATTACCCTTTCCTCTTGCTAGGGAGGAAATATCATATAGTTGGTTTGTTTCAGAGATTCCGGGGTCTTTCATTTTCACTGCTGATCAAATAAATACAGAGCAGCTGAGACAGTAACTTTTTTGTTGTCAGAAGCAAGACTACATGGGGAGCAAAAATGGTTCAGACATGAATCTAGTTATTGCATGGCCTGCAGTAGATCTGACATCTCATTTTTTAAGTTAAGGTTTTCCATGAAGGGATTGAAAAGACCTGTTTGTGGCATGTTTTTTTTGTTTTGCTTGTTCACACAGTATGGTTGTACGCATTCTAGCAATACAAAACTGTGCTTATTTTAAAACACACTCACAACTGTGCTCTACAAGTTGTTCTTCAAAGTTGGAGGGAGCCTGAAATCTTCTTTGGTACTTATGCAGTCTTTCATGCTCATACATCAGTTTGCTAGAGTCTGGCCTAGTCTGTCCCAAACCCAAATGTAATTTAGATTTGCAGTATTCCAAGACTTCAAGTTTAACTGGCTGAACACTTATCTTGGGCTGAACATTGTCTTATGCTGTGTCTAATACGTATTTTGCTCAAGCCCCATAGAAACGGAATTCTGAACTCATAGTGATTGTAACAGTGCACCCTATTACCAGCGGTATTATGCTGCCGGAATGCTGGGCAGGACATCCGGGTGATCGACAGCCCGCCCGTCGCGTTCCAGAGCGTTACGCCGTTTGCGTATGTTATGCAAACGGCGTAACGCTGCGGAACGCGATGGGTGGGCTGTCGATCATCCGGATGTCCCGCCCAGCGTTCCGGCAGCATAACACCGCTGCCTATTACTATAATCAAGTAAACAAGTCGAACATGCAAGCTTAATTGAAATCCATGTACTGAGCATGTATATAACCAAATTCTGGATTCTATCCTGTATCTTTTATATTGTATCCCAGTAGTTCTCAAACTTTTTAAACTGGAATCCACTTTTTAGAATGGTGTCAGGACCCTCCAGAAGTGATGTCATTAACCTGGAAGTGATGCCTTAGCTGGAAGTGACATCATCAAGCGGGAAGTGTCATCATTGTGACATAATCAAATGATACTGCTGGAATGCAAACTGGCATTCTTAGACTGCATCAATTGCACAACCATGAAACATCCTGACAGAAAGCAAGATTAGGACAAAATATTATATAAAAGCACTGTACTAAAAACAATTTAAAAAACAAACAAACCCTCACTTGAAAATTCAAACTGTAACTCACAAAAGGAATGTAACAAAAGTAAGGTCCCAAGATGGCAGATCCCAGCTTTCTGTGATAGACCTGACATCAGGTCATAACCCACCAAGTGGGTCCCAATCCACAGTCTGAGAAACACTGTTGTAGCCTATAACTTAAGTCAGTATCTTGTAGCATATTCACAACAAAGTTTAGTTCAACACTACTATGCAAGCAATGAATGTTTCTAATAATGTTGCTTATGCAATTTGTTGCAGATATCGTATGTACAGGAAAAGCCAGACAACAGGCTTCCCTTCACTAATCACAATTTTTTCAGCACCAAATTATCTAGATGTATACAATAACAAAGGTAAGAGTACTTTTGACCCCACAATTCTATTTCACTGCTTTTCTTTTGTATTGTTTAAATCAATTGACTCTTTAATCTTAGTTCATGATTTATTTTCATAATACAGTTTAGTTTGAATATTTAATGCTCTGATTAGATGAAGCAATGTTAAATGACAACAGTGAATGCTGACATTTGCAGTATTAGTCTTGGGTTGTCAACATTTATATATAAATGTTGCCTTTCCCAAATCTCAGAGTACAAATGTATTTTCCCTTGCAGCCCTGAAATAAGCACGCCAAGTACAGACTTGGGAGAAAAGGTCACTTTATTGAAACTGACAAAACCTGCAGCAGGGAAAATCTAAATTCGTCATCCCCATGTGTTGGCTACTAATTTGGGGGAAATGCCACTAGCTGTCTGCCTCCCCTGGGCTACACGGGCACGAGAGCCTGGCTCCAAACTCCCTTGGTCTTGTACCCAGAACAGTTCCTGAACTCCACCCCCCCGAAGGGGGTTGAGGCAGCTGGCCAAGCAGATACCCCGCGGACACACCAGCAGGAGCTCACTGCCCGGCCAGCCTGAGGACTCGCAGGCCGCCTCACCAACCTGGATAAGCATCATGTGATCGATCTTGCTCCGCCCCCAGGCATTTCCTGACCCCGGAACTGTATACCAGATTCCCTAATGTGCTGACTACCCCATCCCACACATAACCTGCTACATGGGGGGGGGGGTAGCCTAGCACTTGACCCCCTCCGCCTCACACAAAGTCAAAAGGTGCTTCAAACCCTGCTTCAGGTCCACTTAAAAAAACAGATCATTCCCAGCCAGGGACAGGTGAACCCCATCCCCTCCAAACAGGGCTGGTGAATTGAAAACTATATCAGCATGCACAATGAAAGTCCCTCTTGAAGCCCAGACCACGTCCCTCAAGTGGAATTCACCTCTCGTCTGGCCGCTTCAATGCGATGAGGGTTATCAGCCCCCTGCCACACTCTAAGGAGGAGCATTTCAGACCACAGGAGAGTAATGCTGGTTACCCAACTACTTACGATGTTAGATCCCTGTGCATCTGTAGCCTCAAGGATACAGAGGTCCTCTGGCTCAGGTCATTCTCCCCCAGGTGTGTGACCAATGAAAATTAAGTACTCCCTGAAAATTAAGTACTGAAAATTAAGTACTCCCTGTAAAGGGGAAGAAGCTGGCCACAGAGCATGCTTCTCTTGGCCACCCACTCCACCTGAACCAATTCACCAAGTCCGAGATGGATACCAAAAATCTGAGGTTGCTGCATCATCATCATCATCATCATCATTAATAATTAATAATTAATTGTATTTATATACCACCTTTCTTAAGATCACTAGATTTCTCTAATGACTGTAACTCAAGGCGGTTTACATAGGCACTTTTATGCACAAACCTGAAGGTTTTTACAATTCACAGAAACGTTCTATCTTTCAAGAACAACCCTCATACAGATGGATCTTTCTGGATTTAGCCTTCTTTCTTAGCCACCCATCTGTCTTCTGCTGGCTGATAAGAGACTTCCCTGCTCCCCCAGAGACGCAGCTGACCAGCACACTCCCCCTCACACGAGGCAGCTGAAACTCAGCTTTTAATCAGCCGCAGTTTTTGCAAGGTCTGCCGCTCACAGAGACTTCCGGTATTCTCAAGCTCACGACTTGAGATCTTCAGCTGTTATCTTCGGGCAAATGGAGGCATTAACCCTCGGCTAAATCTTCTGCCCAATGAGGGTGAAGCTCCGCGATAGCCCCCACTTTACTCTGATTTTTTTTGTTTTTTGGCCTTCAAAAATGTGTAAATTGTATAGTATATATGGTATGGCTGTCGTGCTGAAAAGTTTGGATATTGAATTTATGATGCTGTGGTCATCAAGTGGTGAGTCTGCAAGACTTAAATCCACACATCCTTGATCAGCGTTGCCAGATGCTTGGGAGATGTACAGCCCCTGTGCTTGCTTCCTGAGAAACAAGGCCTGCTGGATTCAGCGGGATTTCCTCCCAGCCAACTTGGTGTAGAATTGCAGAATGCATAAGCGGTACAATTCTGTATGTATTCGTAGAATTGATACTAGGGAAAAGGTCAGATGTGCAGTTTGCACAGCTAATGCCAGAGTGGGACTTCAAGAGAAAGAACAAAGTACCTGACTTCTCCCCCTGCTTGTACTCACAGACAGTTCTCACGCTTCTAAAATACCAGAATGAGTTGACCAGCAGCCACGTGTAGGCATGCCTTTAGTAAGCTTTCAAGAAACCATCAGTCAGTATCATTAGTAATAAAAAGGCAGGGTGTAAATGTTGCTAATAAAACAGATCAGTAACAAATAAATAACCAGTTGCAGGTAATAAGGTTTAAAAGGCCAGGTGAGCAACACTATCATGACCAATGCAGGTTTTTGTTCGGTACCTACAATTTAGCTCCCTGTAAAGAAGCAATTGGATCATGCAATTATATTTGATAATAGTAAGTATAAATCCTGGGAAGAACGGAAATCTTTTTCTCTGAAACCTTAATGGACAGATAATTATCTTTTGTACAATTTTTGGAAAATGGCAGTCCTTAAACCTTACAAATTTAACTGCACAATAGCACTACAAGAACACACTGAATTGAAGCTCTTTTTTCTTTCATCTTGGCTTTGCTCTCAATTAGGATATTTGTGGCTGTTTCTTTTCTACATTGATCAGTTATAAAAGCGTGTTTTCCCTTCTACTTTTCTGATAATGGCCAAGGAACTTTTCCCTCTAGCTTTCAAAAATGAAGAGAGCTTTTATTAAAAAAAAACACAGTTTAAATTGTTGTTTCAAAGTTACTTGTATTTGAGTGCAATATCAATAGTATAAATTTTTAACGTGATGCAAGTTAGAGTTGCTTTTTGATTCCTCTGAGAATCAAATTATTCATTTCATCCCTCCATAATCTTTAAATTCTAAAAACATTTGCTTTCCGCAAGCTGCTCTTTCAGAGGAATTTTTAAAGACTTCTTTCTTGACCTGCTTTTAAAAATGTCTATTAGTTTTCATAAATTATGTTAGATTTAATGTTTCAACCATGTCATTTGTAATAAAATATTATTTTTCATTCTGATGGCTGCAATTCATTTTCCAAACTGAGCCAAACTAAATTTGACTTAAATATTGGTGTGACTTTCATACCAATGGCAGCTTCCTCCCCAATGCACAGAATAGTCATGAGAGAGCAATTTCAGATCAGGACCGTAGCAGAGCAAAAGGTAAAATTCCTTTTTCCCAAATCATGATCCTTAGACCTGCTACAGCTGCTTATTTATTTATATATATATATATTTATTTGCCTACTACAATAATGCATTGTACATATTGCACTGATAACTAATTGACTCTTAGATCTCAGGTTGATACTTGTATCGATTATTCAATGTCTGTCAATGGCTGTGGTTTATGTAGTTCAGAATAATAAATAATAAAACAAATGCACGTTTAATATTACATCTAGTTTAAATGTTACTGTTTGAGCTGTGAGTATGAAAGCACAACTGATTAGAAGCAAATGTGATGGTCTATGGCCCATATCTAGTCTACAGTAGTATTGCAAATTATTCCTGCCTTTTGTAGGAAGCAAAGCATGTCCTATGGTGTTAAAGGGAAGGCCAATATAAAAACAGCAGCATCTGTTCTTTTTTTTTTCTTTTTTTTTTCTAGGTAAATTATGAAATTATTCTCTCCACAAAGGAAACAGAAATATTGGTGATTTATGATGTGAGAAGGGGCAGGGAATGAGTTACGGGATGGGAGTACAACAAAAACTTTGCCACTCAGAACTAACGGAGATGTTGGGAGATTTGTGATCAGAATTAGTCAGTGTAAAGGAGGCTCATGTATCTGTCTCGTGGAAGTCCTGGGCATGGGAGAAGTTGACCCGTTTCCCCCCCCCCCAACACACACACAGATGCACACACTCCAAAAGTGCTTTTTGCTTGGGGTGGGGGCATACATACAGTTTAGTGCTAGGCTTTTGGGGAGAAGGACTTTGCTCCAATACCATTGTTGGTATAGCAATGAGCTGTTGCTCATTGCATCTTCCCTCTGCAGAATCTTCCCCTGTTCACCCCTCCCAGCATACAAGCCAGCTCAGCGTACAGGTTGCAGTCATCTACCTACCTCGATACTTGCCTTTGTTTTGAAGCCTCAAGTTTTGTCCTTATTTAACCACACATGATGAAGGACTGTGCCAGATAATTGCTAATGACAAAGAGCTCACAACGTTTCTTTTCTTTCCCTTTGTAGCGGCAGTATTGAAATACGAGAACAACGTTATGAATATCAGACAGTTTAACTGTTCTCCTCATCCATACTGGCTTCCCAATTTCATGGATGTTTTTACCTGGTCCTTGCCATTCGTTGGAGAGAAAGGTATGTTGGCTGCTTTCTCCGTGGAATACAATGAGTCGAGGAAGTCCTGATTCATTGGCATTGAAAAGGGAGATGGATACATGTGGCCTTTGGGGTTGTCAGAAGTGTGTCGATGAGCCCATATAAGGAAAGATTGTGTTTCTTGACTTTCGTTTTAAGCAATAAGAAAAATTCTCTTATTCCTTCAGTTTATACAGGTGGGTCCTCCTTATTTGTGGGTTTGGAGCCCACAGATGCTAACTCACTGGGGTTTTCGAACCTGCCACTGGAGGACACATAGAGGCCTCCCAGATACAACCAGAAGCTCACTCTGGTTGCATCCAAGGCCCCTAGAGTCCATACACTGGGGTGTGGGTTTGTGGGGTGTGGGTGTGTGCTACTTTGCTGTCCATCATTTCATGTCAGATATGGGTGGGTGTTTTTTTTTTTAATGTTTTAACGGATTTTTATTGTTTATTTATTGATGCTTTTATACTTACAGTTGCTTTGAGCAACTGTTTAGGAATCTGAAGTGTTCAGAATTTTTATTTTCAGCCACTCATTACTGAAAGGCAGAGTAATTGTGCTTTGAGACTCTTGCTTCGGTATTGTTCCCCATGCTAATGATATAAGTTCAAGGCATATCCATTCTTGTGTCAATTGGTGCTGCTCTGGAAGTCACTGATGCAGCTCTCCTTTACAAAATGGATCTCTAATGCAGGCTGCAGATGCCCTACAACAGGAACAGTTTGGAAGTTGCCTTCGGCTGACCTCTGAGCCTGGTTAAACAGGCTGCTGTTTCAGCAAAATCAAAGGCCTGCTAGTGCCTTTGTGTTTACTCTGAAGACGTCTTGTCAACTTGCATTAACAACCAAACCCAATGT
This sequence comes from Lerista edwardsae, assembly GCA_029204185.1. Classification (NCBI taxonomy): domain Eukaryota; kingdom Metazoa; phylum Chordata; class Lepidosauria; order Squamata; family Scincidae; genus Lerista; species Lerista edwardsae. Next base: position 48,206,678 of record JAJKFI010000003.1, read on the forward strand.
TAGGTTTTGGTTATGATCTGGAGGATTGATATAGGCAGGAATGCCGCCTTTCCCTGTTTACTCATTTCCCTGTTTCCCTGTTTAGCTAACTACTCATACTTAGCTAAAATATCTTATTTTTTGTAACTTACAGCACCCAATTATCTTAGCCCTTCTGCCTAGCACATGAGGGGGTGGGGTGTGAGTAGCAAAACTGAGGTGGGAACAGTAGAGTCTGACCTAAACTGTTCAAGTTAAACAGAAAAGCATGTTGTTTTTTTTTGAGAAAAAGACATCGGACCTTCCTTCTGTGTAGTTCAGACACTGAAAGTTGGATGAATGCATGTATGTTTAAACATAAACAGTCACATCCCTGGCCCATTTGCCACCTGAGGCCAGGACTGCAGACTGCTGCCGCCCCCACATAAACTGCCGCCCCCTGACTCACCAAAACTGTTCAAGTTGAGCACATTTTTTGAGAAAAGGACATCATTTATTCTGTGTAGCTTAGACAATGAAAGAGTTGGATGAATGCATGTATGTTTAAACAGTTGAGTCCCTGGCCCATTTGCAGGCCAGGACCACAGACTGTCATTTTTAACTGGAAAACTGGAAGAATTGTTTAATGGCCCTACAGAAGCTCCAGAACACCTTTGGACTGTCCAGGGACGCTGTGCATGGTCTGCCTGGCCTTCTGGAAGGCTCCGGAAGGCAGGTGGCAGTGGCTTGGCAGCAAGCATCGCCCCCACTGGGCCCACAGGCCTGCCACCCAGGGGCATTTGTCGTCCTTGAGTGAGGGCACTATCCTAACCAACTTTCCAGTACTGGGGTAAGAGCAACGCAGCTCTGAGGTAAAGGAACAAATGTTTCTTTACTTTGAGGAGGCCTCTGTGACTGCTACTCCCCTGCAGAATATGTCCCATTGGCACAGCTATGTCAGTGTTGGAAAGCTGGTTAGGATTGCACCCTGAATGGCAGGAGCACCACAGGAACTTTCACAGTGATCCTTCAGTTTTGGCAGTAAACTGTACCCATCATCCCTTATTACCTTGGACCTCACTCTCTCTCTCTTGTTGTTGTTGTTGTTGTTGTTGTTCAGTCGCTAAGTCATGTCTGACTCTTCGCAACCCCATGGAACACAGCACGCCAGGCCTCCCTGTCCTCCACTACCTTCCTGAGTTCGCCCAATTTCATGTTCATTGCTTCGGTGACACTATCTAACCATCTCATCCTCTGCCGCCCCCTTCTCCTTTTGCCTTCCATCTTTCCCAGCATGAGGGTCTTTTCTAAAGAGTCCTCTCTTCTCATCAGGTGGCCAAAGTATTTGAGCTTCAGCTTCAGGATTTGTCCTTCCAGGGAGCAATCAGGCTTGACTTCTTGGAGGATTGACCAATTGGATCTCCTTGCCGTCCAGGGGACTCTCAAGAGTCTTCTCCAACACCATAATTCGAAAGCATCTATTCTTCGGCGCTCTGCCTTTCTTATGGTCCAGCTCTCACAGCCATATATTGCTACTGGGAAAACCATCACTTTGACTATGCGAACCTTTGTTGGCAGTGTGATTTCTCGGCTTTTTATTAAGTTGACTAGGTTCGCCATAGCTTTCCTCCCAAGAAGTAAACATCTTTTAATTTCATGGCTGCAGTCACCATCTGCGGTGATCTTGGAGCCCAGGAAGATAAAGTCTGTCACTGCTTCCATTTCTTCCCCTTCTATTTGCCAGGAAGTGATGGGAGTGGTGGCCATGATCTTAGTAGTTTTTTCTTAGTAGTTTTTTTTAGTAGTTTTTTCTCTCTCTAGTCTTGCGTATATCATAAAAGCTCTGTGCCATTGATATGCTGAGTGATTTGTGCCGTGACTTTCATTAACCCTACCACATGGGTAGTCCTCTTGATGGATCCAGTCGGTGTGCCAACTTCTTACATCTCCTATTTGATTTTTCCCTTCTAGTGACAGAGATGCTAGTCAATGTGCTGAACATTTGCTCAGATGATGAACTTGGTACGGAGGAAGACGGCTTTGATGGTAAGAGCCTTTGTGCCTTCTGTTGAGATGGTTTGGTAGATGTTTGCTAACACTTTTGCCTGAAAATTTTATAAATTAATCTGTGGGTAGGGTCTGGAAAGATTTGGAGCCCAGTTCCTCCCCAAAACATGCTCCTGCTAGACATTGACATGTTTGCTTTATGCATGGGTTTGTAAGGACCAAAGTTACAAAATGACTGCTAGTACTAAAATATTTTTTTCTGTGCATCCCAACTTTATTGAGTATTTTTTGGCCACCTATAAAATAGGAATCACTTATATGAACAACATGCCATGAAGAATCACTTAAAGAAACAATAATGGAATGTAGCCCATGATAGTCAAGTTTCCTGAATAGTGCTATACCATCAAGTTTAGGAAGTAAATTGTTCCATTTATGAAGAACACTCTCCATTACTGTGACAGGATTCTCCCTTATAGGATTGGAAAGGAAGATAAATGCATCAAGTATATCCCTTGGAACTGTGCAAGCCTGCTATTACCAGCCTAAAACTACCTGGTGCTATCAAAATGCCTTGGCAGCTAATTGATGCATCCTTAAAAAAAAAAATGAGGTGCTCAAGATGCATCCTAGTTTCACTTCGGAAAATCTTACTTATAAAAAGCAACACCTTTTTATCATTCTAACTGTTCAGTGTTGAGACTCAGTATTTAGAATCAAAATTATGTGGTTTTTTTAATGGAAGGCAAGAGTAATTCTTAAATTGGTGTTCTTATCTTCCAATAAAATATCATTCTATTCCTTGGCCCCTCGAGTTGCCCATTGATTAAATTAATCTAGTGATGTTGTCTCAACAGTAACAGACTGTCCCAATTGGTTGTTTCAGTGAAACTCATTATCATTGAAATATGCACCTTCCTGAACATGCCCCTTTGCTTTGATAGTAGCCTGCATGCTTATGATCGTCCGGCTGCTACTTCATCTTAGTTCCACTTTTCTTCTCTGCCCTCACGATCCCCACCTTCTCTTGCTGTCATTGCTGTTCAATTGGATTTGCAACACACCTGCCTTTTTTTTTTTTTTTACCAACTCATTGCAACACATGGTTGGGATCTCATCAGCAAAGTCACTGGATGGTCCCAGCCAGTGAAATCAAACAGTAGTGAAAACCAATGAAATGATCAAAGGGTAAAGGAAAAACAGAGCAGTCAGTGGAACAAAGGGACAACAAATAGTTAGATATAAGGCAAAGGTGTTTACAACAAGTGTAAAATACTGTCAAAAAGATTAATCACTTTTTGATGTTCACAAGAACAAACACCCAACTAGGTAAGTAATTTTGGCTTAACTATATATATAATGCATTTTATATACTCTCTGCTTTCTAAGGTGATTCTTTAGGGGGATAACAACAAAGTATTCTTTTAAAAAAACTTATTCTGTCAAGTAGCCACATAAATGTTATATGTTTCCAAAGAAACTCTGGCTGCTTCTTATTGATATGGGTAGAAACTAGTGGTTAATGATAGCAATAAAATAGACTTGCTGCGATATTGTTTCCTGTATTTCTTCTGACATATTAAATTGCCTGTTTTAAGGAAAAGGGGAAACATTATCCCAGATTGAAGTTGGCTATACTGCAATTAATTTATTTACGGTTCTGCCTATTTATCATCCGATACATTTTATAGATGCAGTTAAGCAATATGCTGATTGGTTAAATGAGCTGTGTGTATTGCCTAGCAACTTGAATTAGACTATACAACCAGTTCACACCTTGAATTACTATCTTAATTAATGGCATTCCTGGCTTCCCATGTCTGACTGAAATAATTAAAGATCTTAGGAGGTACTAATAAAAACTATGCACTTAAATGATAGACAGCTTGACACAAACATAAGACTCGATTTGTCTTCTGCCCTATCATCAACAGCCCAAGCACTTTTTCCAAATTACCTGGCCTAATTTTCTGTTGCTTAGTATAATTTGAATGAAACGTAACCATTTTAAATATGTTTTGTACTCAGTGGATAGGAATTGCTCAGGATTTAGAGCTGGTACAGTGTAATGGCTTAGGATTTAGAGCTATCAGTTTTCAGCTTGAAGATGTAGTTGTCCACACTTTGCATGAAATACAATTTAATAATCAAAATTGCCACTCCTCGGTAGGTAGCTGTCTGAATCGTAATGGCGCTATGAAGTTCAGCAAGCTTTAACTTGGGGTAGTGCATGAGCCCATACTGTTACCTTCAACAGAGGTGAAAGCTGGTGGTGAGAAAAATAATTGCATCAAGCAATAGTGCAGTTGCAAGCAGCTTCTTTGGACCGTAGAGCTGCCTTGGAAACCTGTTGTGAGCCAAAAGGCTTAAGCCTGTTTCCTGTTCAATGGCACATAATTAAAATAATTTGGATGAATGCAGTGCTACTGGTGATGGAATAATCTTCGTCTTGCTAACAGAAGGTTGGGTTGGTCAAAAGCCCTTCTATCCCTTCCAAATAATGATTAAAAACCTGAAAGTCATGCAACTTGGAAAATACAACAAATGTGATTGTTTTATCTCCAGCCTTCCAATTAAGGAATCATTCATGCATACTGTCCTTCTCATTCCAAGTCGCTCATTGGAAGCAGCAGGGGTTAGCATCTTTATTATTTTGAGTCACACCTGATATTCTTTTTTTTTAAGCCACTTTGGCATCTCAAAACATTGTGCTTCAGCTGGTGAGTTAGGAAAACACAAAGCTAGCCTGCAGGACAACCTGGGTTGGATAATACTGGGGCAAAACCATCATATATTTGGGGGGGGGGTGTCGTTAAAATGTATTTTTGAAAGAGAGAATTAAGCAAAGTATTGAGGAAAAAAGGGGAAAGCATGATAGACAAGCAGAAAGTTATATACAGGGTAGGTACCATGTGGCAGATTGGGGTTAAAGATAAATTGGTTTCTTTTGGCCTGAGTTGGCATAGATGGGACCTTCCTGGATGGTTGAAAGCATAACAAATCTACAGCCACATGTGTCCCTCTTGTCCATGTGAGATACATTATGATGTTCAGCCACTTCCAAGGTCCACCACATCTGACATAGGTTCAAACTACTCTAATATTGAAAGAAAACATTGAGGTGCCATAGCATTGATGTTCCTTTGCTGCCACCAGTTAATGTAGCCGTTCTGAAGTTTAAGATTCCCATAGCTCTTAGTGCAAGATATAGCTCTTAGTGCAACTAAGACACCACTTCCACACCACTTTGAAAAATGTGTGTAGCATACACTGGAAGGTGCCATCTAGAACAGAATTGTGACGGGTGGTAAGGAGCTTAAAGCCTACCTGCCATTATGTTCCAATGCAGATGGGGCGGAGGCATGCATGCTATTTGCTTCAGGAAAATCCCATTGCACTCCTACTGCTCTTCATATCTTGATCAGAGCACAGACACATAGATGGATGGATACTCATCCTGTCATATAAATCAAAACAAGCACACCAGGGCCAGTGTTGTCACACCGGCCTTGGCTCTTTGTCAGGTTAAAACTGCAGTCCTTAAAACTATTTACTAGAATGTGCACTGCACATATGTTGCAAACGAATGGAAATCAACAAACTTGACTTCCAAATAATTGTGTTTTGGGATTAGAGTGTAGGGGGACACCTGGTAACAGGTGTTGCCATAGAACTCTGTCACCCTATATTCGATGTTGGTAGCTATAATTTGTTTAAGTGCATGCAGTTTTTAAAAGCAGTATTGAATACTGCAGTAAAATCTGTGCAAAAAAGACGGAAACTGTAGAAGTAGAAGCCCTAGGTGAACCAATCTTGATCTCTTTTTACCTTACCATTCCCATTTGTAATATGGAAGAGTGAGGGCTGTTTCAGATGTAATGTGTTTTCAGATGTAATCCAAGAACAGGAAGTGGTGGGCTGCAGTATTTTTATTTTCCAAAGTATCCAAACAGCGCAATACATATATTTAGCTGGATGTGTTACCTAAATGTTGGGCTTGCTCATATATACTGCAAGATTCCCCCCCCCCAGGCAGATTGTGAAATGGAGAAATCACCCTGGAAGGCAGCAGGCTCAGGTGTATTCATCAAATATCTGATCCAGGTCATAGATTTGGGGATCAGAGGTCTTATGCATAAGCCTCCCGTCGTAGTGAGACAATGCTTTATCAGGATATTATTATTATTATTATTATTATTATTATTATTATTATTATTATTATTATTATTTATTGGATTTATATCCCGCCTTTCTGCCCGAAGGCACCCAAGGCGGAATTACAACAAAAGAAACAATAAAAACAGAATTTAACATTAAAAAACAATTTAAAAACAATATTAAAATACAATTTAAAAATTTAAAAAACAACAAGCCCCATGGATCATAAGATTTAATCAAGATATAGCCTGTCAACAGTTAAAAGCTTTTTGGAATAAAAAGGTCTTCAGCCCCCGCCGAAATGTTAACATTTCGATATATATATATATATGAACAACTCAATACAAAAGGGTACAAAACTGTAGCTGATCAGCAGTTAGGGGCAAACAAAAATCTGTAGCCCACCACCTCCTTTGTTTGGATTAAAGTGTGATAGAAATATTATATGCACAAATCCATCCATCTACATAGCTGAGTTCCTCCCACTCTAATGAACATGTCTAAGACAAGGGCCCCGGATGCCCCTTTTGCATGCTTGAGGCAGCATGACCGGTGTTGGACCAGAGCTTGGGGTTGTCTTGCTGCATTTTATTTTCTTGCACAGCTTACTAACAAGGCTTTGCGCTGAAGCGTGTTATTTTCTTCTCATTATCTCTTTTTTAATTCCTTTTCAATGTTCCCTACCTAATTTGTTTCTTTTCTGTTTTTCAGAATTTACTTAAGCATTACTTTTCCATTGATGTTATCGTGTTTTTATTTACATTTCTTTAATTCTCCAATCTTCATTGATCTGTTTCTTTCCCCTCCCCTTTTGGAATTTCATAAGAAGATCCTATTTATGCACAGAAGAAAGGTATTAAAATGGGCAAGAATGGCTTAAATTCAGTTTGCTGCTGTTTGACTTTTCCAAGTGCTGGCTCTCAGGAATTTGACTTTTTCATACCGTCCATTTTGAACCTCCCCCTTTTTATACTTGCTGCTTGAGCCTGCCGATACCTTGGCAGCTCTATAACATGCCAAAATATGCTTGCCGATATGCTTAACAAGCATATGACCAACATCCTAAGATCTGGGGCTGTCGTGAGGAACAGTGGCAACAAAATGCCCACTGCTGTATCCTGTGAGGCCAGAACAGCCTCCTCAGGGGAAGAGGATATGTGTTCCCTTATCCCTGGTAAAGTTCCACAGTCGGCAAGGGTCTCCTCAAAGTTGTGCCCGCTATATAGCGAGCGCAGAACCCAGGAGGTTCGTGTCGGCAGAGTGGCTTAGGAGGGGGCACAAGATTCAATGGCAGCCTCTGCTCTGCTCCCCACCCTCTTCCTAGGGGCAATCCTCCCCAGCCCAATTCTGCCCTCTCCCCACTCCCCCCCTAAAAAACCTCACCACCACCCAGCAGGTGCACCTACCACTGGCCGTTCCAGTCCAGCATCTTCCCGGTGACTATGCTCAGTGCCAAGTGATGCTGGCCTCTCTGCCAGCACAGAGAGTCTCCCACCGGTGGGAAAATGCCTTACAGCAAATTACTTTGCCAGTGCAGTAGTATATAGGATCAATATATAACAGCCCTCCTGGATCAGGCCAAATGCCCATCTAGTTGCCTCTCTAGGTCATCATATATATATGACTTCAGAGAATGCAATAGCAATGTAAAAATGTTGAATACCATGTTTTAGCTGCTATGTCTTGTCCCATACGTTAACCCTTTTTCACAAATATTACCTATTTGTATTATTAACAGTACAAGTGAAGAGTATATTGTATGTCTCTCCTTCCTCTTGCTCAACATCTATGTTTTATGAACGGAGTACATGTGCTCTTTATCTACTCTGTTTTGGCACTTCAATCAATCACTAGTATTTATATACCGCTTTTCAACCCGAAGTTCACAAAGCGGTTTACAAGCGGTTTAATAACATTAAAGTTAAATGGCTCCCTGTCCCAAAAGGGCTCACAATCTAAAAAAATTGCAGGCCACCAACAACAAAAGCCACTAGAAAGACACTGTGCTGGAGTGAAGAGGGACAGTTACTCTCCCCCTGCTAAATATAAGAGGAACCCCACTTGAAAAAGTGCCTCTTGCCCAGTTAGCAGTGAGCACTTCTCTCGTTGTCCTCTGTTGCTCTGCACTGCAGAGCTAGGAGGTATATGCAATCTGTAGTTAAAATTAGCCTCCTTTCTAGGGTGTAGACATTTAAAACTTACAAAAACCAACAGCACAATCCTATGTGCATATAATCAGAAGCAAGTCCCATTGTGTTCAATGGGGTTAACTCCCAGGAAAATGTGTATAGGATTGCAACCTTAATCACTGTGATTAATGCTAGATAGATGTTGAGAACTATCTAGAACTTGAAAGGAAGTTAACAACTTATGGCAGTGGTTTTCAAACTTTTTAAACGGGGACCCACATTTTAGAATGGGACTCGTGTCGGGACCCACTGGAAGTGATGTCATTAACCTGGAAGTGATGTTATAACCAGAAGTGCCCTCATCAAGCAGAACAGGCTGTCAGTGTGATGTCATCAAATGACACTCCTAGAATGCAAATTGGCATTCTTGGACTGAAGCAAATGCACAACCATGAAACATCCCTGATAGAAAGCAAAATTAGGTCAAAATACTATGTAAAAGCACTGAACTAAAAACAAAATTAAAAAAGCTTCACTTGAAAATGCAAACTGTTAACACTCACAAAAGGAATATAGTAAGAGTAAGGTCTGCAGCTTCCAAGATGGCTGCTCCCAGCTTTCCACAACCCACCTGACGTCAGGTCGCGACCCACAAAGTGGGTCCTGACTCACAGTTTCAATAACACTGACTTATGGGATTTGTCATTCATTCTTATCACTGAGAACAGCTCTGAAATTACATTAAGACAGGCATTGTTTCAGAAACATACATTTTAAAGGAGATTCAGGTGGCATGTACAGAGGAAAGAAGTTAATGGGAGGCAGTGAAAAAGAAAGGACATCCATTATTATCATACTGACTGAATTTGGTTTTTAATATGCCTTCTTCCATTTATTGTTATTTTCTAGTTGTATTTTATGTTTCCATTTTTCTCATTGTTGACCTTTCAGAGATGGTCTTGCCTGTTATTTTTCTGCCTCTCAGTATGTTTAATATTCTCTCTATTTTCAGTTACAAAATCTGATTTTCCATTTAAGGGATATGCACAGTTCTTGAAAGAGAGCAGCCCATTTGATTGTCCAGTTGAACAAGGATACAAAAATTGTTGGTTGTCCACATTACATGAGTCTCATGTTACATTAGTGTAGCATGTCACAAACCCCTCTTTCTATCATTTTAAATGGCCTGCCATTTGTAATTGAATTCCTACAATTTACAGTACAGATTTTCATGAAGCCTGCAATCCTAAAAGAAGCCTGCAATCCTAGGAGTAAGCGTCACTGAATAAAATTACTTCTGAGGAAACATGTATAGGATTGTGCTATTAAAGTGTGCTAGAATAGAGTTGTCAATTAGTTTCATGTTAACACAGGCTACGTTTCTGAAAGTGCAAAAAACATTTTAAAAAATTTTAAATGCCTTTCCTCTGTCAGGGCAGATGCCCAAGGTGGCTCACAATTCTTGGAAAAAAAATAAAGTACATAAAAATAATAAAATAAGCAATAAAAATAAAATAGAAATAAAAGCAGGATAAAATAAATAAAAGTCATTGAAGGAGGGCAAACTATTTACAGTGCAGGTTCTGCCGCAGAGGTACAAGAGGCAGACATGTCAAATGCTAGACGAAACAGAAAAGTATTGAGCCCTCACCAAAATGCCATGAGGGAGGAAGAAGATCTTAGATTCCCCCCATAGGAAATATTGCATAATTGTGGTGCCACTACTGCCAGTGGCGGATCTAGGGGGCAGGGGGGGGCATGAGCCCTGGGCGCCATCTTGGGGCCATCTAGGGGGGTGCCAGTGCCCCCACAACATTGCATGGGTAGACCTGGGCTCTGGAGCCCAGGTCTACCCATTGGGGCCAGCCGCGAGTAGACCTGGGCTCCCTCAAGGGGAGCCCAGGTCTACCCACGGCCGTTTCTAATGTCCCAATGGGTAGACCTGGGCTCCCATGAGGGCGCACTTCTATTGGGTGCCCCAGGCGCCATTTTGACTAGGTCCGCCCCTGACTACTGCAAAGGCTGAAACCAAGTTGTGTTTGGACAAGAAGCAGCATATAGAGTACACATGCGTATATTACAAGTGTAATGTGCTGGCAATAGTATGACTAAAATACTTGTGCATGATGGAACAGCTTTCAACAGCAGGGGTTAAAGATTCTAGTTTCACAGGGTTGCTTGCTCTGGAAGAAGAGTAACTGGGGAGATGCTACCTACAATGTCTTTTTTCATTTGGGAAGATAAAATAATTGAAGGATTGCTGAAAATATAGAGTTGCTGCAATCAAAGTACTACAAATTCCATCACTGTGCTTTTTACATTCTGTTTTCTTAAATCTCATTATTTCTCACAGGAGCGACAGCTGCAGCTCGAAAAGAAGTCATAAGGAACAAGATCCGGGCAATAGGCAAAATGGCTCGTGTGTTCTCTGTGCTGAGGTATGCTTTTTAATGTTGCTTCTTACTTATAGCATGCCTGGAAATCGATAGGCACTGTGCAAAAATCAAAAGTAGTACAGACCTTGCCCTCAAGATAACATTTAAAAGGTAAAGACACAACCAATTGAGGAGGCAATGAAAGGAGAATAAAAGGGGAGAAGAATCCATTGAGGGGGAAAAGATAAGCTATAAAGTACCTTGTTGCCTCCATCTCATTCAGAGTTGCTGGTAGTTGATACTACTTCCTACAAGGGTGATGGAACCTTTAGCAGTGCTGTTCATTGATTCCAAATCTCCTTTGAGATGCTTCTGGTGTGTGAATGCACTAATCCAACCATTCCCAGAGTGTGGGTCACAACCAACTGGTAGGTCGCAGGTCCATGCAAGGTGGATTGAGGACTGAGCCTTCCCACCTGCCCTTGCGTCCAAGTGGCTTCAAATCAGAGCCATCCGGAAGCTTTGGGCAGCTCCGGAGGATTCGTCTGGGTCACGCTGGACTGGTGACCCACTCTACTGGGCTCCATGGACATCAAAATGGCCTGCAGAAGCCTCTGGAAACCACTTCCAGTTTTTGCAGACAAACCAGAAGTGGCTTTTGAAGGCTTCTGCAGGCCATTTGGAGGCTGGATCATCATCCCAGAATGACCCAGAAGAGACCTTCCCAGCGCCGCCAGGAGTGTCACAACCCACTGTGGAGGACTCGGTGGGTGGCAGTTCCATTAAGATTGGGAATCGGTGCACTAATTTGTTGAGCTTTTCTTCAGTATATATGCAGCCCTGATTGAGAGGCTACTTGCATGTGTTCGAGCTCCAGAATGTACAATGGAGTTGGCTCAAGCTTCACCCACATTGTCTTTCCACATACCAGGGTTTCCCCAGTTTCATAGCGAGCAGAGTAGGTCATACCAGCCAGGAGCTACACATGTACATTGAAACACTTGGTTATCTGGCTTGGTTATCTGGCTACATCTACGCATGTGAACCTTTACTACTCCCATGAAATGTCAACAGCAATTTGTTTCTTTCCTTTTGCACTCTTCTCTTTTCACTAGTGGGGGCACAGAGGGTACAAACTGCACCAGGTGACACCTTTGGGGAATGACACCAAAGAAGGGGAGCTGGAAATTTCCTGTCTAGGTAGACTAGGAAGCCAGGTCTATGGGGCGGGTAGACCTGGGCTCTGCATCGGGAAGCCCAGGCCATCTGGGCTCTAGAGCCAGGTGGGTAGGCCTGGCTCCACAGACAAAAAGGCAGACTCTGACCAGGAGGCCAGGTTTACACAGCAGGTAGATCTGGGCTCCAGAGACTTTTGTGGCTGTCATGAACAGAAGGAGCTTTTCTACAAGGAGGACAACCTATGGAACTCATCATCATCAAGAGCCATGATGGTGTGGTGGTTCAGGAGTCAGAATTAGACCTGGAAAATCCAGGTTCAAAACCCTGCTCAGCCATGAAGCTTTCTGGGTGACCTTGGGCCAGTCACTGTCTCTCAGCCTAACCTACCTCACAGGGTTGAAATGGGGATAAAGGGTGAGAAAAACTATGTACACCACCTTGAGCTCTTTCAATCAGGGGGCTCCAAACTCTGGGCCAGATCCAGGCCCTCCCTGATTCAACCACAGCATGAGCAGCACTTTGCGTTCTGCCAGGGACGACGCAAATGGCAACTACAGCTCCCAAGGGTCATCGCCCCCAGCCACATCTGGGGTCTGCCGCCCCAGCAAGCCATGCACCTGGCATTCCACACATGGGTGGCTGGCCACGATGACCCTTGGGAGCTGTAGTTGGGGTCATTCTTGGCATCCCCGGCGGAATGCAAAGTGCCATTTGTGCCGGGAATGATTTTCTCTGCTGCAGCAATCTCCATCTTGGAGACCGCCACTTAAGAGAAAGGGTGGTATAAAAATGGGAAAGAAAAATCAATAAAACTTCCTTCTGTTCACGTAGCAAGAAGTTTGAATGCAACCCAATATGGTCAAGAGCATATTTCCTCATGCCTTCACAACTTCTATATCCACATAAGTAGAAAAAAATGTTTAGCAATGATGGGCAATAGTTAAATTACAAGTAGCTGAACTTACTAGTTAAACCATTTTGATTGTAATTGAATGATAATGACAAAAGGCTATATTAATATCACTATTTGCTATCTAATTGAAAACTTAAGAACATAAGAAGAGCCCTGCTGGATCAGTCCAGCTACCTGTATCTCACAGCGGCCCACCAGGTGCCCCAGGGAGGCATGAGACAACAAGAGCTTGCATCCTGTTGCCACTCCCTTGCACCCGGTACTCTGAAGTAGCCTACTACTAATGTAAGGAGGTTGCACAATCCATCATTGACTATAGCCCACGATGGACTTTTCTTCCAGAAATCTGTCAGAAATTCCAGATTAACTACCTGCTGGGTAAAAAAGTACTTCCTTTTATCTGTTTTAACTCTCCCATCCCTCTATCCCTTCCATGCATAATTTTGTATGTCTCAATCATGTCTCCCCTCAGGTGCCTTTTTTCTAGGCTGAAGAGCCCTAAACGCTGCAGTCTTATTTCTATCATAAATAATCAAGTAGTTTCAACTACTCCATTTATAACCATTACTCCCACCCTCAAGTTAAAACATTAAAATTCTGTTTTTGTTTTGAACTTGTATGCCACTTAAAACAAACAAGATAGGATGCTTTTGATGAGCCTTGCCCTGATCCAATGGGGCTCTTCTTATGTTCTTATTTCTATCGTAAATAAGAACATAAGAAGAGCCCCATAGGATCAGGCCAAAGGCCCATCTAGTCCAGCTTCCTGTAGCTCACAGTGGCCCACCAGATGCCTTAGGAAGCAAGACCATAAGATGCTGCATCCTGTTGCCACTGCCCTGCATCTGGCATTCTGAAATAGCCTAAGAAGTAGGAGGTGACATTACATTAGCCTAACGTAAGGCTAGTCTCCTCGCACCTGGCATTCTGAGGCAGCTCACTTCTAAAACCAGGAAGTTGCACATTTGCATTTACGGCTTGTAAATTGTGATCGATTTTTTTCTTCCAGATATCCAGTTTCAAAACTGATTTGGATTACATTTCGGGCACAATCCTCACCAATTTTCCAGTACCAGGGTAAGGGCAGTGCAGCTCTGAAGTACGGGAACAAATATTCCCTTACCTTGAGGCGGCTTCTGGGACTGCTCCCCAACTTCAGGGTGCAGCTCACGCCCCATTGGCAGAGCTAGGTCAGTGCTGGAAAGTTGGTGAGGATTGCACCCTTACTGAAATTTGATTTTATAATACAGTATTTCAGACTACTTTTTTTAGGTAGTAAAGTATTTAATGACCAACAGGGATTATTACTGTATTTTTACCCTGCTTTGGCTTCAAGGCAGCGGCGGCATTCAGCCGGTACGCTGGGTGGGAGGAACGGGTGAGCGGCAGCTCGCCCATTGCGTACCGCTCCGTTTCGCCATCTTCCCCGCCCCCGCGTACCGGGGGGAAGACGGCGAAATGGAGCGGTAAGCTACGGGCGAGCTGCCGCTCACCCGTTCCTCCCGCCCAGCGTACCGGCTGAATGCCGCCGCTGCTTCAAGCATCATGGCAGTTAAAATCTAGCACATACAGAATGAAATGCAGGAGGAAGCAGATTCTTGTCTGCTGCTGGGTCCAGAAACAAGGGAAAGGTGCCCAGCTTTAGCGGTTGTCTCTTGGAAGGCCTCCATTGCTTTCTGAAGTTGACATGATCCTTTTCTGTTCCTGCCAGGGAAGAGAGTGAGAGTGTCCTGACCCTAAAGGGCTTGACCCCAACAGGAATGCTGCCCAGCGGGGTGCTCTCTGGAGGAAAACAGACTCTGCAAAGCGGTAAGTATGTTGTGCACATGTGCTGCGCCTAAATTCAGCTGCTATGCTCCAGGACTCCTCATGCTCCTTTCCGTTATAAAACTGTAGTGTTTTTTTTCTTGAAAAGAGAGAGAGAGAGAGAAATCCAGACCACAAACTGAACAATACTTCATTCATTTATTTGACTTAAACAATCCAAATTTTGCAAACTGCATTTTGGGAATGTTTATTAGTTACAGTTGCCATGAGAGGGGAGAAAAAGCTGATCCAGCTCACACAGAGGGAGACTGATGTCCCTCAGTCATGTCAAGGGAAAATGCGACTACATCTCACTTTTGATCTGCTTTCCTGGGATTCTGCTGAGACACATTTTTTTTTGTTAGAAAAACACATCTAAATGAGTAGCGATTCCATGTAAAGGAGGCACACATGCATGCACAACAAAGCTTCCCCCTTGCCTTGCTCTCTTAGATAGGCATAGAGCATGACCCAACCAGAAGCCACCATACAAGATCACTATAGATCTGTGCCACCTGGGGCATTTGCTTCAGCATGGGAAAGGCAGGATATAAATTTTTGAAATAATGATAATCCGCATCATCTATCAGAGGTCTCCAAACTTTTTGGCATGAAGGCCCCATCATATATCTGGCACAGTATTGAAGGCCGGAAAATAAATAAGAAATAAATACATGGAACACTGATGTGCTGAGAGTTTGATTGAATACAGTGAGTGAGTGGGGATGGAAGGAGGAGGGGAGCAGAGGGACAAAATTGATTTGAACAGGGGGAAATGGATTTTTAAAAAGCATCAAGCAACTTACAATGCAAATCACAAACTTTTTTTGTCTGGGTTTCTGCTCTGTATACATTTAAAATTAACTGAAAAGAATACATTTTATTTTATTTTATTTTGTTGAATGAGGTAGTCAGTCCCCTTTACGTGTGACCTCGCGTAGCTGCGAGGAGCAGATTTGTTACTTGTTATCTGTCCTCATTATCCACCTTGCAGAGACCTTCCAAAAGCTGCAGGGACCTTCAGCATAGTACCTGCAACCACCACTGACTCCTTTGTGGCAGAAGCATCTGCCAGCTGTGTTTAAGGGGTCCATGCTGGTCGCAGACACCCTTCTGAAGATCCCTGCAGCCTCTGGAAGGTCTCTGCAGCATTCAGAGATCTTTGGGCACTTCCTGCTGCACTCTGGCAGCTTCCTGAGGGTCTCTGCTGGATTCTTCTGATGGCACATAAGGTACCCCATTGATCCCATAGGACCAATGATTTGTTACCTGCAAATTCACTATCTGCAAGCATTTCCAGGAACCTCCTAGCACAGTGATGGCGAACCTCTTGGGCTCGGTGTGTCAAAACTTTGGGAAACGTATAACTTGACTCTGCTGGTGTGTCAACTTCTCCCCCAAACAAAAGACAAATAATTCTTTATATTCATTTATTTAAACTAAAATGACATCCCAATCATGTGTGGTGCTTTGTATTATACAAAGAAACACCAAATAATTACAGAAATGAAGAATGAGTAAACCAAATTCAGTTTTTGTCAGGCATTGGTGAATGCTGGTGTGTCACCCCAAACATTGTGGTGTGTCATCTTTGACACGCATGTCATAGGTTCTCCATCACTGTCCTAGCAGATAATGATTAACGGTATATATACCAATGCTGGGAGACCTGGAATATACTGGGTATATACCACATTCAGCCACTGGAAGTGCTGAATGTAATGCAGTATAATAGAATAATTTCTTTTAGTTACATTGCATTACATTCCCAAGCTGGGAAACCTGGAAGTGCATCTTTTGAGCAGTTTTTAGGCCCAAGAAGCTGGGGAACCTGCAGGCCGGTTATCCTCCTAAGGGCCAGATGTGGGCCACAGGCCAGGGTTTGGAGATCCCTGATCTGGATCATCCTGTGCTGCCAGCAGAAAGCAGAAACAAGCTTGGAACACCATGTCATCATGGTGATTGATGGGGAAGAACAGTCAGGTAAAACACCCAAATAATGAAAACAGGTGACCTGAGGTACACCTCTCAAAACAAAGATTGCCCACCACCTTCCAGAGCCCAAGCCAACAGAAACGGAATCAGACCCATATCACTGTGAGGAGGGATGAGAAGCAGCCTGCTGCTCTTTTAAGAACTCCGCCTTTCTGAACCTGGGAGAGCCCCCAACCAACCCGTTATGAATGTGATATCAGCAAGCATATTGCCAGGCATGACCTCTCTCCCTGTGTACAGCCAGAGAAATGACAGATGTGAACAGCTTCCGAGCAGCGGCGTCATGCTGCTGGAATGCTGGGCGGGAGGAACGGGTGAGCGTCAGCCCGCCCGTTGCGTACCGCTCTGTTTCGCCATCTTCCCCACCCCCACGGTGGCGGGGAAGACGGCGAAACGGAGCGGTGTTCAACGGGCGGGCTGCCGCTCACCCGTTCCTCCCGCCCAGCATTCCAGCAGCATGACGCTGCTGCTTCCGAGTAGGCCCACAGGCCAACCCACATACAGGAGATTTGGTTCAGCTAATAATTCAAAATTGTATTCTTTTTCTCTTCCTCATTGAGAACAGCCCCGTCAGAATTCTGTAATTGGGACACAGTTTCTCAGGGCAGTTCTAATAATAATAATTAGTATAATAAATAATTGTTCTAATTAAAAAAAACACAGCAAATTATCAGTTTAATTGAATGAAGAATTTAAAGAGAAGAATCGAACAGTAAGTTTGCTGTGTGCGCAAAATTTGAGGCATTTCTCCCAAGCGACTGTTTCAAGCTCTATTATGTCTGAGTTATGCTTTAAACCTATAGATGGTAGAATATTCCTTTGGAATAAGGAGCCCAGATCAAGTAATTGATGCATTAACTGCACTCTGTTATCTGTGTTATTACTGTGTGACGTATATTCCATGCACCCATGAGTGTTCTGCTGTAACAATGATGAAGCTTTCAATAACTGTGAGATGTGGATATTCGCCTTTTCAATAACTCAGTCTCAGCCTCTAACTTTCCCATTTCTTTCTTGGAGTTTCTTCCCTGTATTTTTTCCCCTTTTTCTGTCTCTTTTTCTCTTATCTAGAAGATTCAGGTATCCTGTGGTAAACTCTCTTTTTGGTAGCTTGTGTGTTACACATATGGTAATGTTCTGCTTTGCCAGTGCTGCAACATGATGACCCGGGTGCCGTTGCCACACCAATGGAACGTGTAACCTGTGCGCAGGATCATGCTAGCATTGTTAGTGCTTTGTCAATTTGGCCCAACAAAACCCCAATTGTTTTGATAAAACAAACAAAATTTGCTTCGCTCATATTGTCTAAGAGCCGTACTACCAGGAAATCCCCTCATACTGCAGCATTATGACTTAGTGAAACATTACTATACTCAACCCATTAGTTAACACCTCGCACCATTCACCAAATATACTGAAATCTACATAGTTTCTGTTAAGCACATTTTGCCGATTCGTCTATGTCTTAACAGAAAATATGAGCAATATATTCTGTGAAATGTGTACATCCCTAGTGGCCATTATTTTCAGTGTATTTGTGCTGGTTTGGATCCTGTTACTCATCTTAATTTCTATTGTGTCTCTTTCATATTTATTCATATTTATTTTGGTTTTTAGTTCACTTATTTGCCTTACCTGAGGGCTATAGATTCCAAGGGGGAACTTGTCCTTGATGCAAGATGACACTTAATGAGATTCCACTGATCTCAATTTGTATTAAGCATTGCAACTACAAAAATGAAATGGTCTAAATTAGTCAGGCTTTGGCCAGATGGTTGCCTTATAGCCTAAATAGTCTTCCTTGCTAGCATGCTCAACACCAGCAGTCATTTAGATTGCACTTAACAGCTGCCTTAAACCTGTGGCTGTCAATACAAACCCAGGCTAAAATTTATGGGTACATTTTGTTCATCTTTTTTCCTTGAAATTTTTTTAATAAGCTCAAGACATTACTTTAAAAAAAAAAACCATAGTGAGTGGAAATCTATATTATATTACCAGTAGCTGTGAAATGGCCATATAGTGTGATCTGGATTTATCTGGATTTTAAAATTATTCAGCTTCTGTTAACATTTTAAAGGGGGGCAGTTGTTCTGTGATACTCTTAACAAAAAAAAACACAAACAAAAAAATGAGCTTCAAAAGCTCTTTCCAATATATCTTTCACAACTTTTAACACCTTTCTTAAATGAGGTCCAGAAAGAAAGAAAAAAGAATGCTTATTGAAAATTCTCAGCCTTCCATTTCCCTGAGCCAAAGCTATGGTCCCTGTCTTAACTACAAGAAGTGTGCCAATATTCTGGGAAACAGCATTTGTGGTGGCTTTTTCCCCCCTGCTGGCTTCATGCCACATTATTGGGTACTCCTCAATCTAACATGCTCCACATGCTGCAGTAATGGTTTTTACAATCTACTTTTGCAGGTTTAATACACAATATGAACTTGAATTTCCATTTAATCATTGGAATGACATGAACTGTCATTTTTACATAAGAGAAAATTTTTCTCCACCACCACCACCACCCCCGTAGAAAAAGAAATCTATTGCCTGCCAATGAAAATACCTGTTTCTGTTTTGTGTGTAGCATTCTGTGTTGTCTTCTGTGTCAAAATCCAGCACTTACAGTAACCTTTAAGTGTACTAGCTCCTTTGCTATTCGCTGACTTGTTCTTAGAGTTAAATCCTCTGCTCATTTTTCTCATTCGTTTTGCTACCCCTTTCTTCTCTTCAGCTACTGTTGAGGCTATTGAGGCTGATGAAGGTAAATTGGCCAGACCCCTTTCTGTTGTTCTTGCAACAGATAAGGGCTCTGCTGGGTGTATTCATTTTTTGCTGTAGCTTGTATAGAGTGTGTGGGTGTTGAGCTAACAATTGTGGCTCAGTATTAACCTAAGTTTACTTGCTTTAAAGGGGAAAAGTGTTTCTTTTGTCGTTGGTGTTGTTTCGGAAAGTTGCAAAGATGTTCTGATCTGTGTCCATTAAGCTTAAAGTGCTGAATCAATGTCGCACCAGGATAAGAAGCTTGCAACTCGACTCAGACGGGGCATGGCAGCTCTTTAGTCAAAAGCCATTTGAAAAAACAAGCAGTTTCCTTTTGGGGGGGACTCATCAGTTCCTCACATCATCTTCAGCTACCTCTAAAAATGGAGAGAACATGATTTCCTAAACTTGAACCAGGGTTCTCTCTATGCCAGGGTCCCTGATGAAAGTTATTTTTGAATGAGTCTTCACTGTAATTCAACATCAGATGTCACCTTTAAAAAAAAAGTAATAATAAATAAATGAGTGATTTGTAAGATTTTAGCTATAGATATACTGTATGCATATTCCTACAAGCTTTGGGAATCATTGACTACCAGCCCAAATGAATTACTGTCGAAGATATTTGAATGCAAAACTTCAAGCTGCCTTTCAAGGATCCTTTTGTTTCTGCTCCTAAGCCATTTTCTCAGTTTTATGGTAGGAGATCTGCAAACTTGCATAACCTGAAATATTTATCTACATGGTGCAATTAGTTACTCAAATGTTTTGCAAGAAGACTCTCAAAAAATTCCCCTTTAAAACAAAACAAAACAAAAAATCTTCAGTTGTATTTTGTTCTTGCCCCTCTAAAATGTATGGGTGTTTTTTTTTGTTCCAAACAAATCATTAGCCATTAGCTCTTTTGAAGTAAAAGTGCCATTTTGGCCCCTTGTATCTTTTTTTAAACCTTTTGTTATAGCAGTGTCCAAAATTCTTAGAAATAAGTAAGAGAAAATACAACTGCTTTCTAAATAGCAGTGAGCAAGCTGCTATTTACGTTGGAATTCTCTATTCCTTTTGGCAAACTCTACTCTGCAGTGTGCATTCTTGTTGACAGTTTGGCTGTTTTTTTTCCTGTGATTTCTGTGACTGTGTCGTGTTTTTAGTATTACTCTCAATGTAAACGGCTAATAATCATTGTCTGACCAGCAACTGCAGCAGAGCATATTCTTCAACAGTATATTAAAAATACAGTATATAAAAATATCTGCTTGACACCATGATTGACTGAATACACAGTCTGTTCTGGGACTACACATGGTTCAACCTCTATCATTGTGTTACACTGTAACCAAAGATTTGCATTTATTTTTTTAAGGTATTCTCCTTTTGGGAATCTAATACAGATGAAATGTTTTGCTAGGGGCCTAATTAGGCCTGTGACAGAGCCTAATGTCCACACCTCCAGCTGCAGCAGAACATCCTCCAAAATCAGACCACATTAATACCTGGCATTGTCGTTTATTCTACACCTGCTGCAAGGGATAACAATTGGCAGCGCTGCAGCACATTTTAAAAGAGGGGATTGGGAAGTCTTTGCAATGCGACTTCCTTCAAACTTAACTCTATGAAACATTGTGAAATTGATGAGGGTGGGAGGGTTACTCTTGGATTACACATTCGAGGGGCAGTTCCAGTTCACCAGGAGATGGGTTTCTTCAATCCATGGCAGGATGCACAACAAACCATTATCTGAAGTGGTGTGGATGCAAAGTTGATAGTCGCTGGGTTGGAATCAATGTTCACGGAAAGGCTGTTGGATAGCTGCAGAAGATAAGTGAAACTAAGAGCGCAATCCAAACCTGGAGTTAGGCCAGCAAAGTTTGGCCGGCACAAAGGACCCTGTAAAGTATGTTTGGATCACTCTTTGAGTTGGAGAGGCCAGCACACAGATGTTTACAAACATGCGCCATCCTCACTGAAAGTGGTACAAACGTGCTTTACAGCCTAACTCCAGGTTAAGATTGCACCCTCAATCTAACAATCTGTTGTTGTGCAGCCGGTTGCCCAAGCAGAACCACGAGAACAACTGCTATAGAACTTACATATTTACAGTACTGTGTGAACTCTTATGGAATTATTTGCACAACAGCACTGTGTTTCACTTCCATTCATAATTATTTGGATTCAACCCACTGGCTGAAATGGTTGGCATCAATTTTCCACCATGTTCACCATTGGCATCAATATTCCACCACTTCAGATGGCCCTCTATGCAGTGGATCCCTTGCCCCCCATCAGAAAATGAAGAAAAAAATCACACAATGGAAAAAAATCAGTCCTCTATACCTGTCCACAATAATACACATTTCCACAGCAGTGGTTGGCAAACAGTCAGCATGAGAGGAGTTGTCCTTGCCACAAAAACTGCACACAAGTGGTTGAGTAGTACCAGGGACACTTACTTTTTGGGAAAAATATGAAAGCAATCTCACAATTCATAGCAGAAAATGCTTTCTTTCTAATGCAGGACAAATTTGATTCGTGTTCATTAACAGCTAAACCAAAGAGCAAATTCATTGTCCAAACCTCAACTTTCTGGTCCATCTCAGTATTTGTCCCCTCATGTTGCTGGTACTAGCTTGACCATCTTGGCTAGCTTGCATGTTAAGAAACATAGCAGAAAGAAACATAACCAACATTCTTGAAATATAGAATATCTGTTGATTTATACTTTTGTTGAATAAGAAAAAAAAGCACACTAAGGGGTAGCAACAATCACTCGTTAAGCCTTCATAATGGACTCAAGCCTAGCATGATCATCCCCCCCTTTTAAAAAAAAAATTAACTGAGACACTTTTTAAAAATAAGTCTCTGTAAGGATGGAATTGCATCAGACCCCCCTGAATATTTTTTTTCATTGAGTGTGTGAAATACTCCGTGAGATCAATGTGGAATTCCTGATGTCATTGCAGAAGGGCAGGTTCATGGACTTTTAAATCTAGTTACTTGCTCCTATGTTCTTACACTTTCAAAGTTAAGAGGAACAAATATGCCAAAAGAATGATATTCACAGTCTGTGTCACACTGAATTACTACAGCTTAACCAGATTATTCTGTAGGGCTGACAGAGAAGGTTATTGTTCCTGACTAGCTCATGATCGTTTCTGCTGTAGTGAAGACATGGGGGGGGGGCTTCTCTCTAATGCAGCCATCAGGCTACCCTCCTGTGATAAATCTTCTGCAACCGAACACTCAGTGTTCTGTGTAAAGGAGGCAGCATATTTACTATGATTAAGGGCACCATCCTAACCTGTAGTTAGGCTGGCACAGTTATGCCAGCAAAGTTTGGCCGGCACAAGGGACACTGTAAGGTACGTTTGGACCACTCTCGGAGTCAGAGAGGCCAGCACACAGATGTGTACCATCCTCCCTGACTCAGAGAGTGGTCCAAACACACTTTACAGTGGCCCTTGTGCCAGCCAAACTTTGGTGGCACAACTCCAGGTTAGGATTGTGCCCTAAATAGAGCAGACCGTGAGAGAATACGCTCCCTCTCCCCACTCTTTCATGTTAACCGTGGTTAAACATTACATCAGCGATTGTGCTGACAAGGATCAAGGCTCGTCCAGTTCCCATTTTTAGCCAGGTTCTTAAGCAGGATTTGAAGATATTGAACAAATCCAGATAAAGGGGGAACCTACTTAGTCTTGACTATGGTCAACATTGATGCCAGTGTAATGCTTAACTGTGATTAAAGTGGGCAGGGGAAATTTCTACATGAAAATGTATGCAGAAGAATATAAGCCAGAACATAAGAAGAACAAAAGATTTTCTCACAGGACAGCACTTTTTTCTACAACAAGCCTGGGAATAGAGGACTATGAGAGGTCAAAACAAGAGCTTATGGGCAGGTTGTAGTTTTGAACATTTCCGCTTTATGTGAAGCCTTTGGCAACAGCTCCGCTGTTTCAATCTCATGTAGTTAGTGTGTTCCACAGAAATACAGTCTCCCTTTGAAATTAACAAGTCAAAATTCATTGTGGTGATAATATCACTGCACCAAAAAGGAAAAAACGTTAGCGGGTGAATCTGCCTTTAGACTTCAAGACAGCAGATTTTAGTTACTCGTTATCCTGCTGTGAGCACTATTCGTTCCTGAAGTAAAACCAAACCACAGAATAAAACGTCAGAGTGGCATTTTTTGTTTGGAAGCATCTTAATCTTTCAAGAGACATTGGCTGTTTACTTTCTAGCTGTTACCAAATACATCCAGAAGCTTTTAATTGCATTGTCATTTTATTTTCTTCACCGTGAAGGAATTTCTCACTCAGTTGACTGTTCAGTAAGCTGATCAAGTGCCACGGCTGTGTCTCCACTGACTTTCTCCCCTTTTGTTTTTTTGTTGTGCTCTCCTCCTCCCCCCCTCTTCTGTGTAGCTATCAAAGGATTCTCGCCCCAGCATAAGATCACAAGCTTTGAAGAGGCCAAAGGCTTGGATCGGATTAACGAGAGGATGCCCCCTCGCAGGGATGCCATGCCATCAGATGCCAGCCTTAACTCCATCAACAAGGCAATCTCCTCAGAGACTAACGGCACTGACAGTAATGGCAGTAATAACAGCAACATTCAGTGACCATTTCTGAGTTGTGATTTTTCTGTGTTTGAGCTGCAGGGCATGATGGGATTGCTGAGCCTCCGCAGTGGGGTGTTCTTGCCTCTGATGATAGCTTACTTGCGCGGGGGGGCCAGGTGTTGGATTCAGTTTACAATGTCACCTAAGAAGAGATCGTAAACTTAATTTTTGTGGGTGGGGGGTGGGGGTGAAGCACCTCCTTTGGATATGCCTTTAAAATGCTTGTAGAAAACTAAATGAAAGCTGATGCTGGTATATATTGCAAAGTTAGGGGAATGAACATGTTTTCCTACTGCATTGGAAACTTCTAGATATGTTAACTGAAAGGCCTTTTATTATGTTACTGGACATGACAACTTTGTCTGATTTCTTACTAACTATTGTACGTTTACAGTTGCGGCACTCAACATGGACAACGACAAAAAAACATTTTTAACAAAAGTGATGTACAAACTAAATAAGGAGACTATTTATTGATAATGTTTTGCTACTCTTGTCAGACGATGACTATCTTAACGAAAAATTAGGCAATCGTAAAAATAAAATAAAAAGAATGTGACGAATTTGTTAAAAATGCCAAAAAAAAGGACAGTTTAATTTTGTACAGATTTATGCTTACCTCAGGTTTCTTTAGTGTGCTTGAATGCCCTTCTTTAAATATAACATTTACCTTAACTAATTTGGCAGTGAGAAATCTTTTTTCTTTTAAGTTTTTAAGAAAACTGGAATAACGATACCCTTCTCTTTTACTTTGCTGTTTATATTTAGGATTTTTTTTTTTTTTTTGGTAAATCAAGTCTTGGTTGTGGCTTGCTGAATTTAAATATTTATGAGTGGTGCATTTTTAAGTATAGTGAACAAGACACCATATTAAGTGCAGTGAAAGCATCTATATTCTGTAAAAATCTGCCTATGCATGTTTTTTAAGAAAAAAAATTGGCTGTATAGGCCTGTATGGGACTGTAATGCGCTTAGTGGTCTGACTTATACTGGAAATGTATGTATACTGGCGTACTTTATATTCTCTAAAAAAAGAAAATGCTAATGCCTTTGAAATTTTGTAATCAAAAAAAGCTTTGAAAAATCTAAGGGGGAGAGTATTCTTAAAAGTTTTTAATATAAGCTTGTCAGTGCACATATAGATGGTTAGCATGTTTAGCAAACCTTGTGAAATTAAAATAAGTTTGTAGTTACATGTGAAACTAAATGCATGATAACTGTTAATGTCATGATGGTTTAGTCATTTTGTTCTGTTCTGTCATGTGCCACAAAACGTGTAATTTTTTCACTTTTTTCCCTTTGTATATCAGTTACGGGTTACAACTGGTTCATTCTTAAAGGAAGAGGAAAAAACAAATCAAAGCAGTCCACTGATATTTTTTAACAATTGTATAAGTGCCCAAGTAATTCACTGCAGCCTTGCCTTTGTAATTTGACTTATGAAATGTTGGCAATCAAAGCATGCACTTGTAACAATGAAGAAAAAAAAAGCATTTTATATTACTACTCAATAAAAATGTGCATGAACTTAAGGCTCCTTCTCTCACTAAATCTCTGAAGCATGCTAGTATATGCTTCATCCTCACAGGGAAAACAGAACAGTTTCCCTAAAGTAGTGGTCGCTAAACTCACGACCACTGTCTGGAAAAAAAAAAGCCGATCCCATTCGGAACCACGCTTACCATTCCGCTGCTCACAAGACACCCACCTTGATCACACACGGGGCAGCACAGTGTAGCCACTGCCCAGCAGCTTTGCCCCTGGATTTCTAGGCAGACGTGACTGCACAGAGGATAGTTCTGCCAAGAATGGGTGGACGTCTTGTGAGCAGCACAGTGGAACGGTAAGTACTGCTCACAGTGGGGAGGGCTGCAGAGTTGTGCCAGAAGTAGCCTATGGGCTGTAGTTTGGGACACACGGTTTTACAGCATGCCATAGATAGCAGTTCCTGCACATTGGGGTGTAGTATAAGTGCTATTCCTTCAGTAGCCACTCTTGTGTATATAAATTACTATATAGATTTTTTGAATAAAGAGGAACTGATCAGATTACCAAGTTGTTTCGCAAGTGTCAATAAGAAGAAAAAGCCCCAAAGCAACAGCATTTTCATTACAATTCTGCTCCAGAGACGTCCCTTGGCATATCAACAAGGGGCCAGCCCTTAGGAGTTCTGGCATTGTTGTACAGTAGGTGGCTGCATTCCTCCCTACAGTTAAAATCTGACCTTGGCCTACATTCTATATTACAGTGCAGGGTCTCATCTCCTACCCCATCATATTCCCTAGCATAAGTTATTCATGCACAGAATAAAGACATTTGATGCATAGGTCCTCTTTGTTTGACTGGAGACAATGGCTATTTAACTTGCTTGCAACGTGCATGACACAGCTGAGCCACAACATTAGCAAATACTGTGAGTTTATTGTTTTTTTCTTTTCCATTATTGTATATTTCCATTAACATTTATTTTTGCTAATTAAAGTAGAGGTGTAGATTAAGCATTGCACAAAAGGGTATTGTATGTACATAGCACACGTGTCTTTGTACAGAGTCCTGGCTGCAATCATTTCACTCATGCCCACTTCAAAGATCTTGCAGACCAAGATAAAAAAAGACCCCTGCTTGAGATAATGGAGTTACTACTAGTCATCCTGAGTACAAGGTAGTGTCCTTGATTCTTCAGTGACAACTGCAGTTGGTTGACTTTATCACTGATAACTTTCAAGGGGGAAAAAGCCAGCTTTGACTACATCTGTTGTCACTTGAAGTAACATCTGTTACTGGTTTATGTTTGTAGTGTGTATGTGCTTTTTTTCCTAACCAAAATTGGTAAGTAGCATAGTCTGAGTAGATGCACATTCTGAGCCTCAGAACCTGTTCAGAAAGAGCATGAAGCTCAGAAACCTGTTAAGGCTTTTGGAAATTGGTCCAATAAAAGTGTCACTATATTTACTGGCGTGTATGTGTCCGTTCCCGTCTCTCTTTTTAGACCAAAATCAGGAATAATAGGTTAAGCCCCCAAGAAGTATCTATTTACATAGCAACAAAACTTGACATTTTTCTAGTGTTTTGTTTCTTAAATAGCAAACTGTTGTGGTGGGTGGATGAGACTAAGAGCGCAATCCTAACCTGGAGTGAGGCCGGCACAGTTAGGCCAGCAAAGTTTGGCTGGCACAAGGGACACCGTAAAGAGCTTTTGGACCACTCTCAGAATCAAGGAGAATGGTGCACTAATATGTGCTGGCCTCTCTGACTCCGAGAGCGGTCCAAGCATACTTGACGGCATCCCTTGTGCCAGCCAAACTTTGCTGGCCTAACTCCAGGTTAGGATTGTACTCACAGCGACTGCAACTGAGGCATTCATCTGCACCGAACACTTTTCTGATGTCAGTAATGCTACAAAGTATATTGGTTGGCCTCCAATCCATCTATGCTACAGAAGTGTATCAACATGTGGCTGTGGTCACTTCATACCATATTGCTTTCAATTGCATATGCATCCTGAAGGTGAATGGAGAAGCGCATCAGAATATGCAAACGAGTACAGATCACTGACAATTTCATCCCACTGCAGAAGTGCATATAACAATGGCCACCATCACAAGATTTGGTCTGCATGTGTACAATGTGACTGGCTCCAGAATTCAAATCCACACGCTCTCAAATTCAGCTTTCCAGCTCTCATTCAAGTAAATTCAGGGCCAAAATCTTGTTGTTTGGGCATCCTAGTTACAGTAGTTCACTATTGTGTCTATATTAAATCTCCAATATAAAAAGCAGAAAATTGCAGCAGGGGTTCTGTAAGCAAAAATATTGAGATATTGCGCCTATCCCTAAAAAGCAAATGGGTATCACTCAGGCCTTTGATTTCCTGGTTTAGGAAATCCCTGAGATCAGAGGGACATTAGAATGTATTTGAAATGGCAGATCTCAGATATAGTGATCCGTACCTGTGTACACATGCAAAGTCCATTTAAGCAATGGCATACATAAAGACTTAGGGCCCAATCCTATCCAGCTTTCCAGCTCTGATGCAGCTGTGCCAATGGGGCAGGCACTACTTCCTGCAGTAAGGGGGCACTCCTCTAGGCTTCCTCAAGATAAAAGGTAAAGGTTTCCCCACAACCGAATGGTCTAGTCATGACCGACCATAGGGGGCTGTGCTCATCTCTGTTTCAAAGCCTGTAGAGCTGGAGTTTTGTCCGTGGTCATGTGGCCAGCATGACTCTTTGCCGTAGCGCACGGAATGCCGTTCCCTTCCCACCAAAGTGGTCCCTATTTATCTACTTGCATTTAGGTGCTTTCGAACTGCTAGGTTGGCAGGAGCTGGGACAAGCAACGGGAGCTCACTCCATCATGCAGTCTTGAACTCCCAACCTTCCGCTCGGAAAGCCCAGCAGCAGCGGTTTAACCCGCTGTGCCACCACATCCCTTCCTCAAGATAGGGGAATATTTATTCCCTTATTTCAAGGCTGCACTGAAGCTGAACCAGTGCTAGAAAGTTGAATAGGATTGGAACCTTACTAGCTCATCTGTGGATCCTGATGCCTCAAGTGTTGTATTCTTGTCTCCAAAGTTAGCAGTGCATGCACAAGAAGTCTCTTGACTGCCTGAAAATGTCTTTTTTGAGTAGGGAGAGGGAGAAAGGAAAAGCTTCCACTCAGTTTGTGCACGCCTTTTTTTTCCTCCTTAAAAAGTCTTTTGGGAAAAAGCAACTACTAAGTGGAGAACAAAGGCATGCACACATTTGAGTGCTTTCTTTCTCACTCTACTTCTCTGGTTCCCTCTTCATGAAGTGGTTTCTTTGGCTGGGGTGTAAAGTGCTTAGCTGAGAAAAAGTGAGAGCTGCTAATGTTTCTGAAGCTTTCGTCTAGGGCTACAGAGTAGCTTGTAATCCTCTCTTTTAGTAGTCTACGTTTTGTATGTGTTCAGTCGATCCTTTCTTGCTGTACTGAAGTATTCCTTTGCACTGGAAAAAGAGGTGATGGTGAGTTTGTCCACCTGCAGACAACCTGAAGGCTTGCTTAAGAGCTTGTGAAACAATATATGGACCTGGTGACCCATGAGAAACTCTCCATTGGGGGAAAGACTCATTGCATTTCACCTCTTTTTCTCATTCTGTAGCCTCCTGGGTAGAGCAGAAATACGCATAAGGGTCCTGGGCTCTTGTCAATACTGACTGAAAATCAGAGATAAGATACAACAGTACCTACTTGCGATGTAAAGGTATTAGAATTCGCTGTAAAGTTGTTTAGGGCAGTGATTCTCACAGCGCAATCCCACGCAGCGTCAACGGGGTTGCACTGACGCTGCGCCCTTAGCGCCGGCGTGGGAATGCCGATTGGCACCCCCGCGTCAGCGCTAAGGAAACAGGAGCGGCGCTGCAGGCAGCGCCAGCCCTGCTGCACCCGCACTGAGCCTCTCTCTCTCCAGTTGGCGCGAGGGAGGCTCTGTGCTGAGGCGGCACAGGGATTGGAGGGAGGGAGGTGGGGGCGGGACTTGGGAGGGCTTGGGAGGTGGCCATATGGCCACATCCTAAGCCTGTCAGGGAGGCTGTGCAGCCCCGATTCGGGCCACACGGTCTCCTCAGATCTGTTCCCATTCTTTAGCGGACGCAGATCCGAGGAGCACATAGGGGAGGCTGTAGCCTCCCCTACGGTAAGGGAGCACACGCTCCCTTACCGCAGGGAGGCTCCAGCCTCCACCTACCCAGCACTGGATAGGGCGCTGGCTGGCCGGTGCTCCTACCCCCGCGCTGGGTGGGATTGCATCCTCAAATTCTTAAGACGAGGACCCACTTTTTAGCATGGCCCTTTTGTCGGGACCCACCGGAAGCGGTCATTTACCTAGAAGTGATATCATGGCAGGAAGTGACATCATCAATCAGGAAGTGCTGTCATTGTAGCATAATAAAATGACAGTCTTGAAATGTAAATTGGCGTTCTTGGACTGCAGCAGTTGTTCAACCATGAAACATCCCTGACAGAAAGCAGGATTAGCACTTTTATGTAATATTTTGTCCTAAACTAAAAACAAATTTTTTTAAAAAAAACCCTCACTTGAAAATTCAAAATGGGAACACTCACAAAAGGGATATAGCAAGAGTAAGTTCTGCAGCTTCCAAGATGGCTGTTCCCAGCTTTCTGTGACCCACCTGACATCAGGTTGCGACCCACAGTTTGAATAACACTGGTTTAGGGAATTATTCTGGTGCTTCAGTTCTAGCCAGAACTAACTAAACCAAACTTAGGAGGCCTTCCTAAGTGCCTCCTCAGACCACCTCCCAGGCATTCCTGGGGAAGAGGGTGTTGTGAGCATCTGGTGCTCAGCCTCAGATGCCTTAGTGACACTTCTGGTTTTCGTGAAATCCAACATCAGAACTCTTCCCAGATGCATCAGGATCTGCCGTCAGGCTGCGGGTTGCCACCCACTCAATGCAGGGTACCGAGGGTCAGTGTACCCCTGCCCCCCCTTAGCTATGCCACTATGTCAGTGCACATTGGTCACTGATGTGCTGGGATATCACCGGTACTCAGTAAACCCATGGAGAGCTTTCCAGACGCATTTCTTATTGTCTCCAGAGTCCAGTAGGTTTTTCCAGCAGATCTCCCCCAAATCTATATTTTTTGCAAATTTTGGTGGCACGCTTAGTAGAAATAATGAGGGTTCGGGGAAATTATAACACAGGTATTTTGGAGACAGAACTGATATGTTTGATTAAGAGGCAGGACCAAACACTTCAGACTGCCACTTGTGTTTAAAATATGTAATCACAGCAAGTAAATATTTGCCCATGATTGAGACATACGATATTATGCTTGGGATGGATGAAGTGGATAAGAGGGATGTTCTTTCCCCTATCTCACAATACCAGAATCAGGGGACATCCACTAAAATTGAGCATTGGGAGAGTGAGAACAGATAAAAGGAAATATTTCTTTATCCAGTGGGTAATTAATCTGTGGAAATCCTTGCCACAGGAGATAGTGATGGTGTCTGGCCTAGGTGCTTTTAAAAGGGGACTGGACAGATTTTGGGAGGAAAAGTACATTGCAGGCTACAGGCCATGATAGGTAGTGCATCCTTTAGAAGGAAGCTACCTCAGAATGCCAGGTGCAGGGGAATGTCAACAAGATGCAAGTATCTAGTTGTTTTGTATGCTCCCTGAGGTATCTGGTGGGCCACTATGAGATATAGGACGCTCAACTAGATGGGCCTTTGGCCTGATCCAGTGGGGCTCTTCTTATGTTATGCACCAACACTGAATGACAGTTGAAGTAGAAACACATTTTTTTTCCCTATGTGGCGATTATTACTGTGTAGAAAAAGCAGCCAGTGTAAACTAGTCCTGGGAAGGGGAAGTCACAGTTATTAAGACAAGTTAAAAATCATTTTTCTATAACCATCTTCAAATTTTCCTTGCTAGTGCCAAGATTAATTAAGGTTGAAATCCCTGAAATACAGATCGTTTGAAAGAAATCAGATGGGAATAAAGCTTTAATAAAATTTTCAAATGCCTAAATACATAATTTATCTTCACACTGCAGATTCAGAGTGATGAAAAAAAATACTCTGCAGAGGGATAAAAATTAACTTATACTATGCCCATGTGAGTCTGTCGTATGCTGTTGGAGTAAAATGCAAGGGTGCTCAGAAAATGTGGTAAAAATGTCTGATTTGCTTCTGCCTATTTTCCCCCTCTTAGGCACCCTTCCACTGCCTTGGAGGCTTTAGTGCTGCCTAAGCATCCCAAAGGAATGCTGAGTCATGCAGGGGAAGTTGCCATGGCTCTTTTGTTTATATTTTTCACAGCATCTTCTTCCCCAGCTGATCAGTAAATGAAAGACCTGGTTTGAGTCACCTCACTGAACTGTGCAGCCAACCAGGAAAGGGCTCATATGACCCCAGGTATCCAATCCCACAGGTATTTCTGTTTGATATGAAGAATTTATATCCCGGCTTTCCATACCGGATCAAAAGCCTTACATGGGCAGGCTAGTCTTAACCACCATTTTTCAATGGGATTTTTACAACTATACAGTATTCTATGATTCACCAAATCTTTAGTCCCAGATGTAGCCTCCACAGTGTGGTTCTCTCCTCTGGCTGTGTGCCATCGATCATAAGTCAAGCCTGGACAGGTCCTCGAGGTTGTACTCTGTTCTTTTGCTGGCTGGCCTTCTCACACACTCCCCTGCAACCCTCACTTGCAGTAACTAATCAGTTAATCAGCACCTTTGACCTGCCACAAGGCATGCAGCAGTTTATCTCAGCCTGACATTCCGTCTCCCATCCAAAAGCAAGACCACAGATTCTCCTGCTTAGCCTCAGGCAGTACTGGCAGCTCAACCATCAGTCCACACCTCCTGCAGGTAGAGCATACATGAAGTAGGGTCTCTCTCACTCATTCCTACACCCACCAAGGTTTGACAGCAGAAGCAGCACCCTCTGAATTCTAACCTACTTCCCAGGCCTGATCCACCTGCAGGGCTAAATTTGAACTTGCACCAGCTATCGAGATGGCATAGGTCTGAGTTGACCCATGGCGGCTGCTAGGGCATACCCTAGGCAAGGGAACAACAACAAAAAAGCCTCCACTGTCCTTAGATTTGTATCAGCAAAAGAGCTGGCCTAGATCTAAGGCTGGCACATCTGTACGACACGTTTGCGACAGTGGCTGGCACAGGCTGGCACGGGGGGGGCATATGCCAGCCTAAATCCACTTTAGGATTGCGCCCTAGGTTTA
This sequence comes from Lerista edwardsae, assembly GCA_029204185.1. Lineage (NCBI taxonomy): Eukaryota > Metazoa > Chordata > Lepidosauria > Squamata > Scincidae > Lerista > Lerista edwardsae. The sequence continues at coordinate 48,239,323 of JAJKFI010000003.1, forward strand.
GGATAAAATGACCTCACTAACCCTTTCCTGTATACCTGTGTGTGCACAGATGCAAAATCTCCATTATTTGAACAGGAGTCATGTTGTGTTTCCAAGATTTATCTTTTCTCGACTTCATTGAGACCACCCTTCCATGCACAGCTAGGTTTAAGCAGAGTCAGTTACCATAGTGACACTCCAGCGTTCTAAAAGTGGCAGCTCATGTCCAAAACTGCATTTTTTTAGTTTAACTGTTTAGGCAGCACAGGCGAGGGTGGGGGGCTCATCTGCTTCTTTAGCGGAAGTATCTGCCAGGTGTGAAATTTCTCATTTCAGAAATAACTGGCATGCACCCCTTGGGTGGGTGGAGGGAGGCAGGATCAGGACCTTGGAGCAATCTTGTGAGAGCAGGGGGGGGGGATAAGATGGAATCTCATGGTTGGATCGGTGCCAGGGAAGACTCTGGTGGGTCGTGCAGTGCTGGCCCCAGATTTTGGGGTGAGTAGGCAATGTAAGGGACGTGGTGGTGCAGCAGTTTAATCCGCTGTTGCTGGGCTTTCCGACCGCGAGGTTGGGAGTTCAAGACTACAAGACGGAGTGAGCTCCCATTGCTTCTCCCAGTTCCTGCCAACTTAGCAGTTCGAAAGCACCTAAAATGTGAGTAGATAAATACGGACCACTTGGGTGGGAAGGTAACGGCATTCCGTGCGCTATGGCGTAGAGTCATGCCGGCCACATGACCACGGAAGCTTGTCCTTGGACAAAACGCCGGCTCTACAGGCTTTGAAACGGAGATGAGCACCGCCCTCCTACAGTCGGTCACAACTAGACCATCCGGTCGTGGGGAAACCTTTACCTTTAGGCAGTGATGTCATGCAGGGGGTACGCGGGGGTACGCGAGTACCAGTTTCTAGGATTATGGCTGGCCCCACCCACTCGTTGACTCCGCCCCCTGCAACATTTGAATTTCCTGCACGTTTGAGTTGCCTGCACATTCTCAGAGGCAGGCAGGCAGCGTGCGGAGCCTTGCCTTGCCTTGCCACTGAAAAATGAGCTGCTCTGGGGTTTTGGAACTGTTGGGTCACTTTAACATGATGCCAGGCCTCCTTAACATGTTCTGGGGGTGCTGTGGAATACTGTTGCAACTGTTGCGTCAGTTTAAAATTGTCTGAGACCTCAAAAAGGGCTTTTTTCATGTCCCTTCCTGCCACGACATCACTTCCGGCTTATGACATCACTTCCGGTGGGTGGGTCCTGACACGTGCCAATCAAAAGTGAGTACCTGTTATTAAATCATTTAGATGACACCACTGCCTTTAGGCAATCATAGCTGTTGATCCTCCTGGCTCTAATTTCTATTCTTTTTGACCAGAAGATGAAAGTATGGGCAATGTTGGGTAGATCAACCTCATACTGATGTCATCCTGTATTAAACCTCTCTCCCGAGTATATGTAGTGTGTTCAGTTACTAGGCTGCCCCTTCCAAGGTCTCGGAGACGGTAACAATATTTAAAAACAGAACTGAATGCACATAAAACACCTAGTTAAATTAATGTTACCATCTGCTTAGTCTTGGCCATTGTAGACAAGCACGAAGAGAGCAGTTTAAAGCTCTACCAGAAGGGACACCAGTTCAGGCTTTTACATGCAGGAGAGGAAAGCTCAGGGGCAGCCGTTAGCAGTGAGGGGAACTTGAGTCTTGAGTCTCAAGTTGCAAAAAACCTGTGTGTGTTCCTGACTCGTGTAGACTAGAGTCAGGCATGTAAAGGACTATGACTTGATTATGAACCGAAAAACTTGAGTCTGAAAACCTGCTGGTTTGCAGGTTTGCATCTGAGTGTGCTTCCTTCCTTTTCTTATTGTGGTGTGAAAGACCTCGTAGGGCTATCTCAAAGCCAGCAGTTCCGGTCAAGAGACAGGGAAGAGTTAATGTTTTGCATCAAGCAGGAGGTGGGAGGAGCTTCTCTTGTCAATCTCTGAAGGAACCAATTATCGTTGGATGAAGGAGGGTAAAATGAAGAGCAGAAGGTGGTTGGTGATCACACCTTCCTCCAACCTCAGGGCTCCAGCACATTCCAGGCTCCATTTTTACCTGGGAGAAGCCTCCGTACAATTGGACTACAGCTCCAAAACACTCGAGGACTTGTTACAGAAGGCAGAGACTCGCAACTTGACTCGCATCAAATTTCAAGACTCGATCCCAACCCTGGTTACTTCTTCCTTCTGCTGCTGAAAACCTTAGCCACGGCACTGGAGGAGAAAGTAAGGGCTTGTGCGATGCTGTTTCTGATGGCTGGCCCAGGATAAACTTTCCTAACTCCTCTGCCACCCAGTAGTGTATCTACAAAGGGGGGGTTTGGCATGCTAAGTATTGTAGGCACCAGAATGTTCCGTGTAACCAGCCCCCAGCGATGTAGACATTTGGCAGCCAAGGCCCATAAATTTTTGACATCCCCTTACAACAAACTTATTTATTTATATTTTTCACATTTTTATACCACCCTTCCTCTAAGGAGCTCAGGATGGTGTGCGTGTTTCCGCCCGCTCTTTTGTCTTCACAACCACCCTGTGAGGTAGGCAAGGCTGAGAGATAGCGATAGCCATGATACGAAATGAATAATAATAATAATGGCCCGAAAATAAATACAGCGACTATTTCCCCACAAGCAAAGGATGAGTGTCAGGGCACCTCTCCTGCTATTGCCCCCCTGCACATTGAGCTCAGAGAGATACAGCCCCTGCATCTAGAGGTTCAATGTAGCCATCATGCATAATGTTACATAAGCCAGTTGTATTTTTGTTTCATTGAATTCCTGGTGAAATTCCACATTGAATGGCATATAACATGATGGTGTTATTCCTTAAAACCGCAATTTTCACAGTTTTGGTCCCTAGTGGTGTTACACACACCCCCAAGGGTGCTGCCCGGGGCCCCTGGCTCCCCTTTGTACACCACTGGCAGCCTCTCCCACTCCCCATCAAAGCCATTCTTAGCAGCAACTGCAACGTACAGGAGACTCCTGCGCATCACCCGTCGCTGCCCAGAATGGCTCTTGACGAAGAGTGGGAGGGGCTTTTTACAGGGCGCGTTGCAGCATCTGTGATACTTACCATCAGTGATGGGATTCACAAATTGACAGGGGGAACGCTGGGCGGTACTTAGGTGGGGCTTCCGCTTGAGTGGCAGCCCGTCCACAGCGATCTGCAGCTGACCTGGCCTCGGGGTGGCTCCTGCTCGCCGCGGGGGACAGGTGAGGGTCGCGCCGGGTGCCTGGGCAAGCAGCGGTGGGGCGCGCTAACCGGGGGCAGCCCCCCCTGAGGCCAGGACAGCTGCGGAACGCTGTGGACGGGCAGCCAATCACGCAGAACCCCCGCATTAGTCCCGCCCAGCATTCCCCTTGTCAATCTGTGAATCCCATCGCTGCTTACCATGTCTCCCCCTGTAGCGATGCCACTGCTACCTGATGCTTCTTCAAACCAGGCCAGGCATGGAGGTTCTTGGGAGTGGAAATGGAATTTGGCTTCAGCCTGGCCTGTGAACAAATGGAGGAAAAGCCACTCTCCTTGGAGGCACCACAAGCCAGTTCCTAGGCATCAACATCTCCAAGTTTCCTGGAGCCTCTTCACGCTGACCATTCTGATAATCTGAGGTTTGAGGAATGATGTCTGGAATAAGGCAGCGAACAAGAAAAACGACTGTCGCTCCACGAAACTCTCCAAGTATATTACACTTCATAAATCCTGGTTTAAGAAGGTTGGAAAACAAGGGAAACAAAGACGCCTTCAGCCTTAGCAGGGGCGTTAGAAGCGATGCCAGGTAATCTCAGGAAAAGGCAAGCAAAGAGGAAAGTATTAGAGGCGCTGGCGCAAGAACAGAATGGGGCCATCGGGGAAATCTTTCTGACTGGGCCTTTGGTGAGTGCCTCCGTGCAGTGTGCCAAAATCAACACTGGATTTGTTGTCAGAACACAGGCGCAGCATGTCAAGCCAAGCGCATGCGGTTGCCGAGATCATGCTGGCTGAGGAATATGAAAGGAGGTGGAAGGCAAACAGCAGATGAAACCTGAGGATGTTTCAAAAGGTTTCAAGCCTCTTGTGTGCGCCTCCGAAAGCAGGAACTGCATTCTTCTGTTTGAAGGTGTGGCTGATGTGCGATGGTAAATGAAAAGTGTTTGGTTTTTCTTCTTCACTGAAACAAACAAGATCAAATCGAGAATGGATTTTGGGGCCAACTCCAAATGCAACACCCAAATGCAACACCTTCGGCAAGACACCCTAAGCAGTGGTGGCATTCAGCCAGTACTCTGGGCGGGACTTACCTTTGGGCAGCAGTCCGCCTGTTGCATCACGCCGCGTTCCGCCGCGTTCCCGCCCGCCGGGGCGGGCGGGAAAGCAGCAGAACACGGCATGACGCAACGGGCGGACTGCCGCTCAAAGGTAAGTCCCGCCCAGAGTACCGGCTGAATGCCGCCGCTGACCCTAAGTGGACACCAGTGACACGTTGTGAGGTCCAGGCCTGGGGAGGCAATACAAATTCACTCTCCCCCTCCCTTCCTCTTAAGCTCAGTCTCTGAAACACACCCAGCACACTCTCTTTCTTCCTTTTTCTTAGAACTAAATAAATAATGATTTATTGTAAATTGTAATTGCTTTAAAAGTATACTAGGTAGGTGATATAGGTGGTATAGTGTCAGCAGCTGCAGCCACATATATAGAGAGGTGTTAGAGCAGTGATGGCAGACCTATGGTATGCATGTCACAGGTGTCACGCCACAATGTTTGGGGTGACACACCAGCATTCACAAGCACCTGACAAAAACTGAGGGCACAATCCTAATCTGGAGTGAGGTCGGCACAGTTAGGCCAGCAAAGTTTGGCTGGCACAAGGGCCACCGTAAAGCGTGTTTGGACCACTCTGAGAGTCAGAGGAGGATGGCACACCCAAGAGATGCCTGAAATCATCCCTTGTCTCAAGATGACTGTAAAGTCCACAGGCAAAACAAAATACAGCTGAGGAGTACTGGTTGAGCCAATGATTTATTAGCCAAAAGCAGACCTTGATCAGGATGCCTGCAGTTTCAGCTTTGGTTATTATATATGAGGTTTTGTGATCGATTCTCCAACTCATTGGCTCTATTTGTACTGAACTCATTACTTCTTGCTCCAATCTTTTACTCAGGCTGGAGAGGAAAAAAATGCAAGTACAAAAATCCATACTTTGGATTTCTACTGTACAGATCTAGCATTTCTGCTGGCATGCCAGTTTTGCCAAAACAGTGTGGGAGAGCTTATTGTGGTTGCTGTTTCCAAATATTGTGCAGTTACTCTCAATTTTCCATAAATCGAACTCTACACTAGGGTGTGGGGGTGTGCGTGCATGCATACATTATATAATGGGTGGGCTAAATTGTAGTTTGATTCCACACTTCTGCAGAATAGTCCTATTGAAAATGTAGAAGGACATAGTGATAACCATATCTATCTATCTATCTATCTATCTATCTATCTATCTATCTATCTATCTAT
>JAJKFI010000003.1:48244837-48269069 GCA_029204185.1 Lerista edwardsae
TATCTATCTATCTATCTATCTATCTATCTATCTATCTATCTATCTATTTGAAGAATTTATATCCCATCTTTCCGATGCCGAAACAAATGCCCAAGGCAGCTTACCAGGGCAGGCTAGTCTAAACCACCATTTTTCAAAGGGTTTTTTACAAATATACAGTATTCCATGATTCACTGAATCCTCAGTGCCAGATGTAGCCTTCACAGTGTGGTTCTCTCCTCTGGCTGTGTGCCATTAAGCTTCAGCAGGCAATGCCACATCAAGCCTGGACAGGTCTTCAAAGTTGTACTCCATTCTTCTGCCAGTTGGTCTTCTCACACTTCCCTGCAATCCTTACTTGGGGTGACTAGTCGGCTCATCAGTGCCCCTGTCCTGCCAGAACAGGTATAGCAACTTGTCACAGCATTCCATCTCCCAGTGAAAAGACCACGGATTCTCCTGCTTAGCTTAAGGCAGTACCAGCAGTTCAACCATCAGTCCATACTTCCTACCCTCCTGCTATCTCCATATAGAGATGGCCAGTCCATGGTGTTCGACATACCAGGGCAGTCTCCTCCATAATCAGATCACCCAAGAGGGAAATTAAATATTGGCCTGGCATTAAACTGCATCAATTCCAGGACAGAAGAATCATGAAGAATCTGCTCTTAACCATAAGCTTCACTGATCTGGCCCAACAGAAGTCGACACACTAATAAACATGAATTAACAATCACTTTTTGTGGTTTTTAAAATGTGTGTTTTTAAAATGTGTGTGTTTTTAAACTTTGTGTGAGTTTTTAAAATATTTAGCAAAAAAAAGATCTGTGCAAAATTCAGTTAATTTCTATTATTTTAGGCAGCAATCTTATGCACACTTTCCTGTGAGTAAGCACCATTGACTATAAAGGGATTTACTTCTAAGTAGATATGCATTGGATTATGTAAGTAGTTTATTTTTATGATGTGAACCTATTTTCTTAACAATAAGGTTAAAATTTTATCTGAGTTACTTAAAATGATGAAATCTGGCTAAGCACAGCATTCAATAGCCAAAGTAATAATGGTTCACTGGAAATCTCTTACTCAGCTTGGTCACAGCATATTGGTCCAACAACTTAAGTGAATTAGCTGGCCTTAGAAGAACATCAATAATACACTAAGATATTTTTCAAGTGACAACAGCAGCATTCTTGGAATTTCATGCACAGGAAGCCAAAATTCATTATTCATGTAACTTGCACCAGAGTTACCGTTTTGTTTCTGGGGGATGTTCTTAAATAGTTATTGCAAACTCATCTACTTTGATCAGTACTTACAGGCCTTTTTCCAGATCTAAGATTCGAAGACATTGGTATGGCAGTGGTTCTCAGACGTTTTAACACTGGGACCCACTTTTTAGAATGACAATCTGTCTATGACCCACCAGAAGTGATGTCATGACCTAGAGTGCCGTCATTGTGATGCCAGAGCCTGCTGCCTTCCTGAGAAAGCAGCAATAAATTGGATTATTTCTCAGCCATTTTCCAACAGCAATCAGAAAAAAGCCTATTTATAACCTTGATGCAAGCAACACAACCACTCTCTTTCCAGCATCCCATCTTCCCATATTCTCAATATGGCTCCTTTAGATGCTTCGCGACCCACCTGAAATTGGCTTGTGACCACTGGTGGGTTGTGACCCACAGTTCAGGAACCACTATAATAGGGTCCTCATGTAAGATGGGTATTTTGCAGCTACATATTTAGAAGAAGATTTAGCCGAGAGGGTTAATGCCTCCGTTTGCCCGAAGATAACACCTGAAGATCTCAAGGTCGTGAGCTCGGGACTGCAGGAAGTCTCTGAGAGCGGCAGACCTTGCAGCTGCGGCTGATTAGAAGCTGAGCTTCAGCTGCCTCATGGGAGGAGGAGTGTGCTGAAGGTCAGCTGCGTCTCTGGTGTGAGCAGGGAAGCATCAGCCAGCAGAAGACAGACGGGTGGCTAAAGAAAGAAGGCTAAATCCAGAAAGGAAGATCTGAATGTGTGTAGTTCTTGAAAGACAGAACATTTCTGTAAATTGTAAAAACCTTCGGGTTTATGAAAAGTCTGCCTATGTAAACCGCCTTGAGTTGTAATCACTAGAGAAATCTAGTGATCTTAAGAAAGGCGGTATATAAATACATGTATTATTATTATTATTATTATTATTATTATTATTATTATTATTATTATTATTATTATATAGGGCATTTTCTTTAGCAGGTTTTTGACTTCTAGGCATCCTGTTATCAAAGGGAGCCCCAATGTTATCCATAGAAAATGCCAAGAATAAAGCTATAGGTGACTACTGCTGTGAGTAGCTGTCTACCAGAGCTACTGAATCTCATTTTTTCCCTACTTTGAAGATCCCCCTAAAACCGGGGGGGGGGGGGAACCAACCAGGAAAAAGGACCCCAGAAGGCGAACAATCATTATGGTGAGTTGATACCATTTAGGATAAATGGAGAAATTCTTGGAACACAGACTGCCTTCCAGGGAAGAAGCAGTACAGAGAAAGCTGTAAGAATGTACTAGCTGGCAAGACTTTTGTCCAACAAATGTGAGCACATAAATCAGGGGATAGATGTACCATTTCAAAAATCCAAGAAATGCTCAGCATCCCATTGTGGATTTTTCTGTCATGTTGCCAAGGATGGCGGATGATGTATTATCTTTCCATTGCCATAATAGTTACTGTGAAAACTTGGAGGCTGCTGTGAACAATTAAGGAGTAATATGGATTAAGAGACTCTGCAAGGTGATGGGTCTGGAGATCTGTCAGGCAAATGTAGCAAAGAAGTAGGAGCTGGAGGTGACCAGTCCGCAAAGATCCAGGATAAGCAGATCAAAATGCTTATTGATATCTGCAGAGTTTTTCATGCACAGATACTTGTGATAAGCATCATCTGTAGTGGGCACCATTCACTTAGGAGGCTATGCTGTATCTCTAAGACTAGATATGGTAGGGCAAAACTAATGCCATGTTCGGAATCAGCAACCAAATATACCCAGGAACAGGCCTAACTTTTAAGACAGAAAAATGTGTGTTGGCCTGTGTTGTTGTTATGAATACCTAATTGTAATGAAATCCTGTATTTTGGGGGGGGGGGGGGTCCGCTGTTTCAGTCTGTGTTCCTCTGTCCTCATTTTCTGTGTGTACAGAATACAGATGTGCATCCTCCTCCCTGACTCCGAGAGTGATCCAAACGCCCTTTTTTTTTCAAAATGATTTTATTTTCTACTATACAGTAATGGGAAAAGGAAAATATTAATACGAAAGGGGAGGGGATAGTAACACAGGTATACACATAAGGTCATGGAGAGATTACATGCATATATTGAAATCTATTTTACCTACAATACATTTCTTCAACAATTATTAATAATATAATACTGTTAAGCCTCATATATTGTTAAACAAATGTATCCATCAAAATTAATTTATTAATCTATATTAGTAGTCTTAATAATCCATTGTCTGTCAGTGTAATTCAATCTTTAAGATTATTTGGAGCCAAAAAGTTTCAGCAAAAAAATATTATTATTGACGTCAATTCTTATCTTACGCTATTCCTGATTCTCATTGGCCCCTTTTTTTCTCTCCCTTGTTTTGACTAAATGTTATCATAGTACATTCTTTCTCACTGAGCAGGCAAAGCATAGCAAATATTACCACTAGAGAAAAGAAAAAAAAGACAAGAAGGAAAGGATTGCATTTGCTATTATAATAAGTGATATAAAATGCAGCAGAGGAGAAAACTACTATCTATCTTTTACTTTCAAACCTAATACATACTATTAGTGTAACACCCCTGTTCTAAACTTCAACATTCCAAAGAAAAAAAGAGGGGGAAAAAAAGATAGGTAAAAATGCAGAATCTTCTCCTTGAGTTATATTATCAATCACTAGTCAATCACTAGTATCAATCACTTGGTTATAATATCTTATCATTTAAGTTGAAGGGTAGTCTTTAAATATCGCTTTGTTATAAATCTTAACTTTATATCTAGAATAAAGACACCCCTCCGTTCATTAAATCGATCCAAATATCACATTTATATAATCTTAAATTCATACATTCCATCAGCCTATGCCTTATAAGTATGTCTGGGCATTCAAATTAGTCCAAGATCGTAGGGGGGTCCTAACATATCGCTTAGTTATAAATCTTCTACCTGTAATTAGAACATCCCCCCTCACAAATAATCTAAATAGCCCCTTTAAATATTCTTCGATTCAAACATTCAAACTACATAATTAATCTTGTCCCAGTTGAAGTTCTAACATTCTCTTTCCATAGGGTGCACACATTTCTAACCAAGCATTAAACTAACTTTAAAACTCAAAACTGAAAAGAATTAAAACTTTATGCTAAAAAAAAAAGATTAATCTATTTGATATTTCATCTCTTCCACCAACTGATCCTCATTTTAAACATCTGATCTTACTTTCTTATAGTGTCTTAAGTATCAAATAATTCTAATTTCTTACTATTAATTCTGTTACCCCTATTCTAAAAACCGTCCATTATATTTTATCAGTATATGTTTTACCCCTATAATTCAGATTCCTCACCTTCACATTAAACATTTTTCTTAAAAATCCACATACATTTCAGTAATTTAAAATAGTCCAATTTAAAGTTTTCAGTTTTCTTTTCCTTCTGGTCTTCTAATTCTTTCATCATAAATCTTAAGTTCATTGTTATTTTCTCACAGCCATAATCTTCCCTCTCAATGTTCAATACAATTTTTTTGGCAGTGAAGTCCGATACTGTATTCTTCAAGCTGCATTCCACAGACTCCACTTTAAGGGGGGGGGTAAAAATAAAATAAAATAGTTTCCTCTTCTTCTTTTTTCATCACAAATAGTTACTGGTTAGTCCAAAGAGATTGTAAATTATAAATCCAAATAAATTTCAGTGATATAAAATAGTCCAATTTAAACCTTTTGAGTTTTCTTTTCCTTCTGATCTTCTAATTGTTTCATCATAATCTTAAATTCATTGTGAAGAGGGAGTTATCTTCTTAAAAAATTCTCATAGCCATAAACTTCCATCTGAAAATTCAATACAAATACTTTGGCAATGAGTTCCAATGCTTTGTTCTTCAAGCTGCATTCCACAGACTCCATTTTAAAGGGGGCAAAAAAAAATATAACATACTTTCCTTTTCTTTTTTTAAATCACAAATAGATGAAAGTCGGTTGGTTTTGTATTAATTTAAATTTATCTTGTCAAATACTTTTGCACTTTCTTTTTGCACTCCAGCTGGGGTCTTTGATGTTTTTCAGGCTTTTTCCTCCTTCACCCCTCTGAGATTCTGGTGGCCATCTCTCTCGCCAAAAGCAATTAAAACGACTCCAATCTCTCAGTCTATTATTTATTTGTCCAAATTATCATCCATTCTTCTCCTCCTCCTGCTCTCTGCATTCTCTGCGCCAAGATTTGCAACAGAGGCTTGATTACAAATCCAGATGGAAACATTCTCGACGCCGTCCGTGATCTTTTCTAACGAGGCAAACAACATTAGCCTGCAGTCCACGTTAATGGTGCAGGATCTTCTCACCCTTATGCTCCAGGCTCCCAGTGTTCCTCCTGAGATTGCCATTCCCAGGATTTAGCTGGAAAATGCCTATGCCCTGGGTTTCCTTTCCTGAAAACCACAGGCTGAATGCCCCATCGGGCTTCAGATAAAAGGCAAGAGTATGGTCCCTTCTTCCCCAGTGGAAGAAGCATGACCGTCCATGTTGGCAAGCCCCGCCTCTCTCATCCAAACGCCCTTTATGGTGGCCCTTGTGCCGGGCAAATTTTGCTGGCCTAACTGCGCCATCCTAACTCCAAGTTAGTATTGCACCCTCAATGTAAGTTTTAACTCCTCGTGTAAGGGAATTTGATGTGATCTAACCTGGCAATGATTAACTAGGAAGGAGATTGTGGTGGATAATTCAATAAAAACATTAACTCACAGCGCAATCCTATACCCCCCCTTGCACTGGCGCAAAGCTCCTGCGCTGGCCGAACGCTGTCGCAAACATGCCGTCAAGCGCATCTGTGTCGGCGCTGTGGCGCTGGACTGGCGCAAGCAGCAGTGCCGGCACTTGGGTGCCGCTGCAACCGCCGGCACTGCTGGCCATGCACCAGTCAAGCATCAGCATTGCTCGGTCGGCGCAGGGCCTCCATGAGGGCGTTCCAGAGGCATTCTGGGGGCGTAACTGGGCATTGCAGTGGGCGGAGACGGTGGTTGTGATGCAGGTTGGCCGTAGTGCCATATCCTAACGCCCGTCCCCGGCCAGGGCGGCCCCAATTCAGGCCACTTCTGTGCACGTTCCTCTGCACCTGCAAAACAGCAGGCGCAGATCCGAGAAGGCCCATAGGGGTGACCAGGGCTTACGCGAGTGCAAGGGGAGAACCTCCCCTTGTCCTGGACGTTGCTGGTGCTGCCTCCTAATGGGCTTTAGGATACAGCCCTGCTATGTTGGCCTTACTAGGCCGGCATAGTATAGGATTGCACCCTCAGTGTGCAGTAGCTTTGAAAAGGCAAGATCTATGCTAGAGATTATTAGGACTGGAATATGAATCTGCCAGTACTCAAGTGCCCATTCCATCTTTTTAATAAGCGTCCAGTGGTATCTGTGGATAACGGAAACTGTGGATACCAAATCAGTGGATACTGGGGCACACCTGTATACAATGTGAGGTTTGAATAGGCGCAACACCAAGAGCAACTGGACTCACTGGGACAGGGATGGTGGTAGAGAACTCTTTATTTCAGGAAAAAAGCAATGAGAAAAGGAAACATGAGTGACATTTATAAAATTACGCGTAGTGTTGACTGCATAGTGAGAAAGTTTTTTTCTTTTTTTCTAAAAAGCTATTGAGCAGTACTAAATGCGGGAATTAATTGGAAATGTGGAAATCAGTGGGGACTGAGTGGGGAGCAGGTTACAGCTCCACCCTAGCTAGGAAGGCAGACTATAGGGCCAGCCCATCCATGAGCCAAAGCGTAGCGTGGATGGACCAAGGAGGCCATCACTCCTGGTGCAAAATTCTTGCGCCCCTAAGAATTGAGGCTGGCAGTGCCCCTCCCCGTGGAGAACACAGGCGTTCTTCGGAGGTGGGGCTGTGCCGGCCTCAGTGCACCTCCTCCCGGCTTCAACTGAAGCCCCACCTCGGAGTGCCTGCCGAGGATGCTTTTGTGGCCGGGACGATTTTGTCCGAGCCGTGACAGCGAACCAGGTGCCCCCTGATTGGGAAGTGGGCAGGAGCAGTGGCGGCATTCAGCCGGTACGCTGGGCGGGAGCGCCTGGCATGCACACTTGCCACAACCCCGGACGAAATGAACAACAACTTCAACAACATCAACAATCATCTCTGATTTGCCATCTGCCTAATACATAAAAACCGAAGAATATTTCAAGGATCACTTTGATGAAATCATATTCTTGATTGATTTAGGCACAATGTGTGTTCCCCTGACTCACCCGTGGCTTCCAAATGGCGCTTAAGCATATTTCTGCACTAAAGAGACCAAGATAAAATGTCAGGAACCATATGCCTATCCATAATCCTTAACACTTAATTGATGCGAAAGTGCTTTTCCTGCATCTCCTTACAGGATTGGCATTTGGATAATCAGACAACGGCATGCAGTAGGGTTAGTTCAGGGAATTGTCTTGTGACATGATGGCAGCTAAACGGGATAACCTGACGTTGGGGAAGGGGGGGTACTCTTTTCTGACCAAGCAAGTGGTGAAACTGAACTCGACTGGTGTAGAACTCTGTTTCCCAAATAAACAAGTAAGACAAAGGCAGGGGTTAAACTGGGCCACTAAAGGCACAATCCTAAACTGCACTGGAATAGGCGGGCAGGTGGGCCTGCACTGTATCCAGCATAGCTTGGGAGGCTGCTGGAGCCTCCCCGGGGCAAGGGCACATTTATGCCCTTGCACCAGGGGAGGGTTCCTCAGATCTGCACTCGCGAAATCATGGGTGCAGGTCCGAGGAAGCCGTGCGGCCCAAATTGGGGCCACGTAGCCCAGGGCCTTGGATGTGACCTAACAGCCGCATCCCAACCCCAACCCCCTTCCTGGACAAGCACCCCCACTAGCCTGCCCAGCCCTTCTCAGTTCCTCCCTCCCTGTCCTCCCTCCTCCCAGAACCACCGTTGTGCCAGCCAAGTTTGGCTGCACCATTTTAGCCACTCGTGTCGAGCTCAGCTTGTTGCCCCCCCTAAACCTTGTTGCCTGATGCAATTGCCCCCCCTGCACTTCTCTAGCTACGCACCTGAGCATCTGCAATACTTACCATGCTACTCCCCCGTAGCTAAGCTGCACAAGGGGACTGCACAAGGGGAAAGGTGGGCGAGAGATAAAAACTGGAGCCAGACTGAGAAGTCCTCTAAATGCGAACAGTTCGCAAAGCACCAATCAGCTGCCTGCAAAATTGCACCTTGGCCTTGTTATGTGTGATGGAGGAAGCTGGGCATGACTGGCCTGCACATGACAGGTGGTTCGTGAGTAAGAATTCCAAGCTCACAATGTATCTGCAACCTAAATTATTGCTCACATAAGAAGACTTCTGCTGTCTGTCGCCGTCCTGTTTTAAATGGATGCAGACATTTTAAAGAAGCAGACTTCAAAGCAGTTGTCACCCTACGTTGTGCTCTCTTGTCAGCTTTATCTGCTTCGTAGGCGTATCCTGAAAGTCCTTTTTATACACGGCTTAGAGAATTATTTTTTTCTGTGTCACAATTTGTATACTAGTTAAACTGGAGTTTCTGCTATTATCCTTCAGAAGTACTTCGGATGGGAGAACTGGGTTACAGATCAGGCCAAGTCGTGTTGATTTCTAAAGTGACTGGTAATGATGGCCAAAAAATTTAAATTGTTTCTTCTTGAAGATGGAAAAGAACTCACAAGTTTTGAATTGGTTATCAAGAGTTGGAACAAGGAGTAGTTAAGTAGGTGCATCGAATATGCAAAAAGGAAGGAAAGTAATGTAACTGATTAAAATTAAAATTAACTTCTTTAATTTTTGGAGACGCATATTCAGAAATACTAAACCTTGTATTTTTCTTAAAGCAGCTGTCGTCCCTTGTTAGATTGTTGTTTCTTCTCAGCTTCTTAAAAACCAAACTATTTCTAAGGCTAGTGATGTCAAGGCTCAAACTTGCCTAGAGATTTATTGTAGAAGCCCAAAATCCTCGGTGAACAGACACTAGTAAGTGGAGATACTTGCACAGAAGCACTCTTACTATTTGATTTGATTTTTACTTCTCTATATTTGAGAGCTGAACCTTTTTCACTGAAAGTTGGTGTTGCTAAAGGAGGGCTGGAGAGCAATTGCCCCGGGGGGCACCCGGGCACCCCTCTTCACTGCCCCCTTCGTGCTTGTCACTCCTTCTATCAGCTGGAAGGGTTTGTTTCCCCCTCTTTCCTCCTACTCCCTTGCGATCTGAGCTACCCTGAACCCGAATGCAGTGATCGTGGAGCTGCCCTGCTCTGTTTCTGTGGTCCTGTGCTGAGAACTGCCTCCTGATCAGCTTCCTTTCTACATCCAGGGTGAGGGAAGGGCAGGTCCTTGATGCCACACAGCAG
Source organism: Lerista edwardsae (assembly GCA_029204185.1). Taxonomy (NCBI): domain Eukaryota; kingdom Metazoa; phylum Chordata; class Lepidosauria; order Squamata; family Scincidae; genus Lerista; species Lerista edwardsae. Next base: position 48,254,434 of record JAJKFI010000003.1, read on the forward strand.
CAGCAGCAGCAGCAGCAGCAGCAGGTGGCAGAACTGGCTGGCGAAGAGCAAGTATGAAATGCGTTCAGATGCTGAGCACCTCCCTTGCCGGCTTCTGTGGCTGCTGCCTCCTCCTGCCTGCCTTGCAGAGAGGCACCTGAGTGCTGACTCAGTGCTGAGTGGGTAAGGAGCAGCAGCCCTAGCCAGGCGGGCACTGTCAACTCACAAAGGCAAAGCTGCTTTCCTTGCTGGTGCTGGTGCTGGTGCTGGTGCAGGGGATTTGTGCTTCACAGCAGCAGCCACCTCATCCTCCACCTCCTCCCACACTGAAACTTTTCCTTTTCTCGTCTGCACCTGTCTGCCCCAACCCAAACTCGTGGCCATCCCCATGGTGCATTGATGATGGTGGTCATTCTTGCATGCTAATCGAGCAAGGGCTGAAGCTTCCCCAGCCCCAGCTCAACCTCCCGTTCAGCAAACAAACATTTGGAGAAGGAGGAGTGTGTGTGTGTGTGTGTGTGTGTGTGTGTGTGAGAGAGAGAGAGAGAGAGAGAGAGTTGCAGCAGGAGAGCATTTTTCAGTCTAACAATCTTCCTCCTTCCCAGCTGCCATATTAATCAGACAGGCAGGCTGCCGCTGGGTCTTAAAGCCTGCTGCAACAAACAGTACTGCACAACTACATACGATATTTCCCTGCTTCCTCTCTCCTCACTCCCTCCAGGCTATTCCATTGCACAGAACGGAGGAATGGCACACAGTACTGCACAAGCACCATACAGATATCTGCAAAAACTGTGGTGCAGTTCAGATTCTTTACCCACTTTCAGTCCAGGGCAATCAGTCTCCAGGGCAAGCTCCTGCTCATAAGCATCGTTTCCTAAGTTTAACCGCCCCCCCCCATCTTATCTGAGGGTCATGGAATATTCCGTGATTTCACCTGAAAACCTGCCCTGTGAGATATATCTGTGAGATTGCCTTATATTAAAAAATGTGTCCGTGGGGGTAGTTTAAATAGAGCCTGTTGGTGTTTTTTTTTTTTAATTGTAGCTTTATTTCCTACTTCTCTACAAATTGCTTCTGTTGCTATAAATTGCTTCTGCCTTTTGGTAGCTCTATCCCCTCTCTTTGCTCAGGTATTCATGAGGGCTAGAATAGCTCGATCAGGTAAGGGGCTACTCTAGGTTCACAGCATGAGTTGGAGATCTTGAGGTTGTCGGTTCAAAGCAGCAAAAAGAAGTATTTATAAAAATAAAAAAAGGAGGCGACCTGCATCAGGTGGGAACCATGATGCAATGCAAAACTAGTTTGAATGCATGGGGAACTGCCAGAAATCCCCTAAATAAATAAAAGACGCATCTTTCAGGGAGTTAACCACATGGAGCACGGGAGTAAAATTCTGCTGCTGTAGTGCAGGGAAATCAATGCAATCATGTCAGTTGCCTGAGTCGCAAGTCAGAGGCAGAGTCATTGACATGTAGAACTCGAGTCTCAGGAAAGTTGGATCAAAACATGAAGACTCAAGTCCCACCTCTGCAAGCAGATGCAAACATCCTGGAATCAAACACCTTTTTGTCTATGCTGCTGCTGTATTCGTAGCCTATTTACATGCGCATTATGCTGGTAGTATATTAATGCCCCTAGCATTAGACTGTGTGAGAGGCTACTTGTGTGTTTTGTAAGAAAGGATTGTGTAAACACAATCCTGTCTTACAAAATGACTGTGACATTACACGGCACGGTCATTACAAGAACGCAGTTTGCTGGCAGGGTTAAAAATTGCTATGAATGACAAGCTGCTGTGGCGCCTTGATTTGAAGAAGATGGGGAAAAAGTATCTCTACCCTTTCTTGTTTTCTTGTCCTCCCTGTCTGTTGCTGTTCACGATACAAAGCATCTTCAGAGGGGTCCATCTCTTCCTTGTCCTTGCTCTAGGAGCCTGATGGATTTCTTTTGACAAAGCTGCTGCTGTCGCAAGCTCTGTCACCTGTCAGTCGGGCTTTCATGGTAGCATCCTTTGTTACACAAATTCAATTGCACAACATGGCAGGGCCTGACCGTTTCAATAAGCCTAACACAACTTTTTCATCGTTCATCGGGATGCAGAGTCAGAACTCAGACCTGAACAACTGTCAACACCACGTACTTCAATGCTGTTGGAAGCAAAGAAACATCAACGCAACAACACAACAAGCAGTGGCACTGCTGACATTTCCAAAGCAGCCATTGCAATCTGGTAGGAAGAATTGCAGGTGAATAAAGGAGTCCTTCTCTCTGTAAGTGCCATTCGTTGTACTCTCACTTTTTATGGAGAATCGCTGCTGGACTGTTGCAATTCAGAGTTTTCTATGCTGTCCTATATTTTGACAAATGTGATTTGTGATTATTATTATTTTTTGCAAAAAAACTAGTAAGAACAGGCAAAGTGATGTTGATACTTCTCAGGCCTCTGCACCTCAATGAGAAGTCCCTCCTTTCCAGGTCCTTCCCATGTTTTTGTTTTCTGCTTATCAAGGCATGGAGATTTGCGATGAATTGCCCCTTAATTTCCCCATGAATGACCTCAGTAACCCCGAGCTAGAATCAGCAGGACAACACAACTACCCCATATCAAGTATGGGGGCCTGGCTATGGTGCAACCTGGGGCAAGGGGAATATATTCCCCTTCCCCCTGGGTAATGCACAGTGGCCCAAATGGGGCTACTCAGAGCTGCACTAATCCTGAGCAGCCTGGAGTGGGGCTAACTGGGACAGGGGTCAGAACCCTGCCCAAGTGCCAGATCCTGTCTCCACCCCCTCCCTGGCTGCCCATCCTCCACTTCCCCCCCCACTCTGTTCCAGCTTCCCCACCCCATTCTGCCTCCCTCCGCCCTCCTAAAGCCCTTGTGCCCACCTCCAGGCGTCGACCTTTCTTGCTTGTCTGCAGGGCAAGGGAGGCCAGGGCACATCCATGTGCCAGCTTCCCTCACACCATGCGTGGTGCAAACGGCATTTTGGCAACACTTGGACACTTCTGTTTGCAGCAACCTGTGCTGGCTTAGAGGAGCCTGGCTTAGAGCGCTCCAGGTTCCCAGATTGGGAGGAGAGAAGCTTTCATTCCTCTTCCTATTTCTTTCTCTGTTTCTTTTCATTTTTTAAAATGGGGAAGGACATTGCTGGATAAGTGCTGTGTGGAGCGTCCATTTTAATTCTACTTCCAACTAATTATAGAAAAGCAACGCGTCAGCCCCGCTGGTGTGCTAGCAAACCTGTAGAGTCGGCGTCAATGAAAGAGGCAGCCTGTCAAATTTGCCAGATGCTGGAAGTAACTATTTATCAAGCATCGGAAACCCTTGGCCTGGCTGAGCTGAGCGTGTGACTTGCGAAAATCACATTTTCAATTGTTTGCTGTTAAATGCATTGACCTTGCTTAAGAGAGTAAAAACAAAACTCAAAGACCCGCATATTCGTCTGGGTCACGGCCTTTTACTTTTATTACGGTGACTGATGCTAGCAAATATTTGATGTGCCTGATCATTTTCCTCCATTTCTCTATTAATTGATCCACTTTCATTTTGATTTCATGTTTCCACTTGACCGAAATGGAGGAAAATGGCTTGATGGCAGATCGCCTTCCTCTTTTTCATTTTCTCCTCACCCTTCACCTTTTCTACCGTTTTTCTGCCTGCTATATAAAACCGTTGCACAAAAGCTGAAGATGCTTGCACAGTTTTGACTTGTATTCAGATTAGGTGCTAACAATGAGGATTCCACAGAAATGGTAAGAAAAATGTTCCTTCCATTCAATCCACTAAAATGAAGACAGCTATTTATTATATGTATAGGTTAACATCAAGGTCAGTGGTAGAATGTGATACAATGTGGTACCATAAGGTTAACATCAACCTTAACATCAAGGTCAGTGGAAGCATGTGGTACCATTGCACAATTACCATGACCAAAGGATTGGGGGGGGGGGCGGGGGGTCCATCACAGAAACCTGCCATATCCTTCTGGAGAAGATCAGATCCATCACTGCTCCATCACTGCATTGATCCACCATCACTGGATTGGCCCCCTTCCCCTTACTTTGGTGATGGCTTTCACAGCAGAAGTGAGGGAAGAATGGAGACCATTATCTGCTACCCCACCCACTGTCAAAATAAAGGCTACTGAGGTAGGAGGAAACCTATCCTAAGCGCCTCTCAAGTCTAGAACTAGTCCTGCTTAAAGTTGTAGCAGAGGCATGCCCTGGAATCCACCGATTTGGTATCCACGGTTTCAGTTATCCACAGATACCACGATACTGGGACTCCTATTAAAAAGATAGGGGAACATTTAAAAAACTCCTTTTTTTACCTTGTTGCAGCAAAACCACTGATGTTGCCCTATCTTTAAAAAGGTGTCCTCAGTATCCACAGTTTCATGTATCCATGGTGGGCTCTGGAATGGAAGCCAAGTGGATACCGGGGCATGCCTGTACTTAGATTCCTCCGAAAGCGACAATGAAAAGTAGGCTGTTTCAACAGCAACATGAAAGTTTGAATGAACCAAGATTTTGGGAGTATAGCCAAACAAAGTAATACCACCAGGGCAAGATATGTACTGCTTTCCTGTTGCTGACCCTGGCATTCACATAGGTTGAACTTGATCACTTTTGGTCAGAATGACAATCTTTATGTCCCCATTCTGTTTTAATTCAGAGTCCCGCCAGTTCTAGAGTGCATAAATCAAGCACCTTGGGTGCAATCCTAACTTGGAGTTAGACCGGCACAGTTAGACCGGCGCAGTTAGGCCAGCAAAATTTGGCCAGCACAAGGGACACCATAACGTATGTTTGCACCACTTTCAGAGTCAGAGAGGCCAGCACACAGATGTGCGCCATCCTCCCTGACTCCAAGAATGGTCCAAACATGCTTTATGGTTGCCCTTGTGCAGCCAAACTTTGCTGGCTTAACTGTGTTGGCCCAACTCCAGGTTAGAACTGTACCCCTAGTGTCCTTTTCCAGTCAACCTGACAGGACATTTTGTAGGACATTAGAGCTGTTCAAATTGGCTGTGGTCTTGAAGCAGTTTCACAATAATCAGATTCAGGTATCCTAGGATGTGTTGTGAGGCAAAATAATGAGAGGGAACCATAGCAGAATGATACTTTATCAGCGTTATCTGTTCTCTGTGAATGGACACCATTGACTCCTTTTTTCTCCTGCAAATGACATTTCTGGTTTTCTTCATTTTTTGGTCCTTGAAACTGACAGCCCCTGGAGAATGACAAACTTTTTTCTACATAGCAAACTCTCCTACCTGCAGATGTGGCACTGAGCTAAATTGGCCCTTTGGGAGACCTGCTCTCCTCTGCTGTGTCAACAGGAGGTGTTGTGGCAATCCAGAGACCAGGGGAGGTGGCGTGGGAGACTGGCAGAACCTCTGAAAATTATTTTCCCCTGAGTTTTGCCTCATGTCAAGAAATTTAAACCTTTGGCAGCTAATGTTTTCTGCATGGTTGGTTAAATGAAGGAGACTGGAGATGGCGCTGGAATATTCCGGAGCACAAGATAGAATGGGTGGTGGCATTGTGCTGTTGTTATCACTTCGTCAGTAAGAATTTTCTGTTTATTCCTCAGTTTGATGGCCTCTGTTTTGCAGAAGCAGAGTACATATATTAATTAAAAATGAAAAAAAACCTGCCCTTCGTGCTGCAATCTTATGTAAATTTTCTTTACTTGGGAGTAACGAAAACTATAGGACTTGCTCCTGATTAGACACGCATTGAGTCAGATTGTAAATCACTTAAGGTCTCTCTAAAGGCACCCAGGGAAAAGTTGAGCTGTTCAGTTTGAAATAGACAAATAACTTTTGTCCTTTTTTTGCAGTGTACTTAATTTTGGGGTTGTTTATAAGAGCACCTGTTTATAAGAGCAGGTGCAATTTTTTTTTCTGTTGTAGGCCCAACTCTGATACCTCCCACCTTTGCCCATACTGACTGAGAATGCAGTCCTAACCTGGAGTTAGGCCAGCAAAGTTTGGCCGGCACAAGAGACACCGTAAAGCACATTTGGACCACTCTCAGAATCAGGGAAGAGGACGCATGTCTTGTGTGCTGGCCTCTCTGACTCCAAGAGTGGTCCAAACATACTTTACGGTGTCCCTTGTGCTGGCCAGACTTTGCTTTATTTACCGCATATTTACCTCAGAAATTTACCTCAGAAATTTACCTCAGAATGCCAGATACAGGGGAGTGGCGTTTGGACCACTCTTGGAGTCAGGGGGGATGGCGCACGTCTGTGTGCTGGCCTCTCTGACTCCAAGAGTGGTCCAAACATACTTTACGGTGTCCCTTGTGCTGGCCTTACTGTGCCAGCTTAACTTCAAGTTAGGATTGTTTTCTGAATCAAGTACTGATTTCTCCCATTCGTCAGGTAATTGTTTGACTTAAAAACAAAATCAGCACAAGAGCCCACCAACCAGCACTTTGCAGAGCTGGCTGGAGAGAAAGGAAGGAGGTCATGTTGTGATTGTTAACTAATCAGTACTTTACACAGCTGACTTCTGCTAGATACAGAAAATGCCAGATGCTCAGGAACTCAGTTATACATCTGGCCAAAAAATGAGTGATTATGGCTCACCACTCAAGCTATGCACATCTAGACGCACCTTTAGATCGTTCCACCTTCACTATGTGATCAAACAAGTTGATGAACGTTATGCATATATTTGACGTATCCTTTTTATTGTAAAAACAAAGCGCGGGTATATTATAAATATTTCTTTAGAGATAACAATGGGACTTGGTAGGAAAGTGCATAATTAGACCAAAAAAAAAAATACCCAAGAAGCAGTATCGGGCCAGGCATTTGAAGGACAAAGAGTGTCTTCTTGTATTTGGAAGATAATTGTGCATATTTCAAGCCGCATAATTGGCAGCGAAAACGGATTTGGTTTCATGTGTCGTGTTCTGCCTCAGAAAATTATATAGCTGTGTTTTCTCCATGGTATGGGACCATCCACCTTCTCCCACAAAATGTCAAGCTTCCGTATCCACACAATTCCTCCTTGTTCCTTTTAAATGACAGGCTTACTCTCCAAAGTGTCACTAATAATTCAGCATCCAATTAGCGGTGCAGGTTTGTAGGTTTTCTGACATGTCTCTCAAAGCATCTGTGGGATGCGACAGCCTACAAGCTGGAGATCATTTCTTCTGCGCAAGACTCAAAAGCAACGCCTGGGAAAGCAAAAGCTACACTTCTTTATTATTCCATTCTATCAGGGTAACAGAATGCATTGCTTTTAATAATACAAAAAGTCATTTGAACGGGAGGTGGGTAGAAATCCAGGGCCTGATGAAGCCCTCCATTACTTATTCCTGCAAGAGTTTGCTCGAATCTCGTAACTAGGCCCACAGTGCTGCTGTCGTATTCATGCCAAAGAAATAGCGCAGGGTGTTTGAGAGAATAGCAATTTAGAGGAAGTGGGCGGCTTGTGGGTGTAATAAAAGAGGCGACATGCTAAGGCATTAAAAGCAAAGCCTTTTTCTCGAGGCTGCTGCTTCGATTCGGTGTTGCCGTATTATAGGATTTTGCAACCCCTTGTTCCCCTGGAAGTACAATGCCGTGCAAGAAAAGGTTGGAGAAATCGGTTTTTGCATGAAGCATTAGAGATGGGACTTTTGTTTGTCCTTTTAGTTAAAAGGTAAAGGTTTCCCCATGACCGAATGGTCTAGTCGTGACCGACTGTAGGAGGCGGTGCTCATCTCCGTTTCAAAGCCTGTAGAGCCGGCGTTTTGTCCGAGGACAAGCTTCTGTGGTCATGTGGCCAGCACGACTCTATGCTGTAGCGCACGGAATGCCGTTCCCACCAAAGTGGTCCCTATTTATCTACTTGCATTTAGGTGCTTTTGAACTGCTAGGTTGGCAGGAGCTGGGACAAGCAACGGGAGCTCACTCTGTCGCACAGTCTTGAACTCCCAACCTTCCGGTCGGAAAGCCCAACAGCAGCGGTTTAACCCACTGCGCCACCATGTCCCATGGGTCCTTTTATTTACCCGCTCAGAAATAAGGGAAGGGATTAGGGCTCAGTTGTGGAGCATGCTTTGTGTGCCGCAGTCCCCCAGTTCCATCCTTGGAGCCTTCAGGTAGCGTCAGGACAGTAGTGTATAGCTACAGGGGGGATGGCTTGGTAAGTAGTGCAGGAGCCAGTAGCATCCCCACAGCGGGGGAGTGCTACGTTTTGCAAGAAACCTTGCTGTGTAAATTGCTCCTCTCCCTTGCCGCCATAGCCAGTAAGCAATGCCAAGGCGTTGCTTTCCGAATGAGGATTGACTACAATGGTGAGGGAGAGGAAGCTCTTTATCTAGCCCCTGGGCAGTCCCAGCATCGCCATCAGTTGCTCTTAGCTGCTGAGCTATGCTGAGATGTCACTGCTGAAAGGGAAGATCAGGGGTCACTAAACTCCGGCCAATGGGCTGGATCCAGCACCTGCCAGGTTCTTCCCTGGCATGAACAACACCTTCTGTTACGTCAGGGATGCTGCAAAAGACCCCAAGTCCAACCCTCAGGGGTCTTCACCACCAGCCACACCTGGGTGGAATGCTGGCTGCAAGGCTTGCTGGGACGGGCAGCCCCCAGATGTGACTGGCTGCAAAGAACCCTAGGGATTGTAGTTCAGCTATTTGCAGTGTCCCTGGTTGAATGGAAAGGGACCATTCATGCAGGGGACACCTTTCCCCACTGCAGTGGTCTCTAGTTTGAAGACCGCTGCCATAGATGGTTGAGTAGCCTAATGCAGTGGTCCTCAAACGTTTTAGACTGGGACCCACTTTATAGAATGGCACTCATGTTGGGACCCACCGGAAGTGATGTCATAGCTGGAAGTGCCATCATCAAGCAGAAAGGGCTGTCAGTGTGACGTCATTAAACAACACTCCTAGAATGCAAACTGGCATTTTTGGACTGAAGCAAATGCACAACCATAAAACACCTTTGACAGAAAGCAAAACTGGGACAAAATATTATGTAAAAGCACTGAACTAAAAACAAAATTTAAAAAACTCACTTGAAAATTCAAACTGTTAACACTCACAAAAGGAGTAAGGTCTGCAAGAGTAAGAGTAAGGTCTGCAGCTTCCGAGATGGCTGCTCCCAGTTCTCTGCAACCCACCTGACATCAGGTCACGACCCACCAAGTGAGTCCCAACCCACAGTTTGAATACCACTCTTCCCTCCATAAGTTACACTTAGAACCTTGGTTATCTCTCCTTTCTAATAATCTTTCTGTGTTTCTGAGTGATTCTTTCCCTCCTATCACAGTGGCAGTTGCCAAGTCTTTATGTGAGGTCTCCAAACTGACCCTTCTCCTATAATTATGTTTATGTTGTGATTTGTGTTAGCGCTGTAATATGTAATATGCCAGTAAAGGTTTGGGAGATTGATACCACTGGCCCAATGGAATGTCCAGTCTGTTGCATAGCAAAAAATTTTAGCATTCTGTAAGAAGCTGGGAGAAGACGAACATACTATCAAATAATATGAGTGAATGAAAGTTCAGTTTCTAGGCAGAAATGAGTTCACAGGAGATGTTCAAAATGCCTAAGTGGTTTCTGAGCACGTTTCTAATTCACCGTCGGATGTGTGTGCCAGGGACACCTCAAGCCTTTTAAAACCTCCCCTCTGAATAATAGAAAGCTTGGAAAAGCATGAAGCCATTTGCATGCTCACAAGGGAATATGCTTCTGGCTTAATCAGATGTTGAAACTCCTAATCAGATGTTGAGTTGCCTCCTGGTAGCTAAAGTTAAAGATTCTTTTTTTGAATGAAACATTTTTTTTTAAATTCTAGAACTACAATATTCAGTGTTTCTAACTTCCTCTAGTGATAGCAGACACAGGGCAATTGTCACCAAGTTTAGTTCCATTCTGATGAAACTGATTGTGTTTTTGTAAGATACATTTTCGTTACAAACATACAAGCAGAGCATATTGGAAGAAGCAAAGCTCTTAGAGCAGGCAGCCAAAGCATTGATCTTGTTTCAGATTCCCAAGATAACAGCTGGGACCCTTGTAGCCCATTCCAACCCAGCAGAACAACACCCAGGCCTTTGTCTAATTCTCTCTCTGGGCTAAACAAGATGGTGAAAGAGACATATTTTGTTGTCCGAAGGGATTTTTTTTAACTGACATACAGTCCTGATGAACTAGAAATCTAATCAAAACAATGGAAGATGATTTAGAGTGCAATCCTAAACTGGAGTTAGGCCGGCATAAACTAAACCAGCGAAGTTTGGCCAGCACAAGGTCCACCATAAAACATGTTTGGATTACTCTCGGAGTCAGGTAGGATGGCTCACGTCTCTATGTTGGCCTCTCTGACTCTGAGAGTGGCTCAGACATACTTTACGGTGTCCCTTGTGCTGGCCAAACTTTGCTGGCTTAGCTTATGCCAGCCTAACTCACTTTAGACTTGCACCTTTAATCTTTTCTCCTTGAGCTATTTTGCTAATTAATATTCCCCCCCCCAAGCTGCTTACTTACCTGCAGGATAGAAAGAGTCCTGTCTGAAACCCTGCAGAATGTCTACATGTCAATGCATGTAAAGCTACATATTAATGCATGTAAAGTATCAATGATGTGGCTCAGTAGAAGATATTTCATGGGCTCAGTTCCCTGCCAACGTCTCTGGAGACTATTTCTTCCCCCCCCCAACTGAATTACGACTCCCCCACTTTCATGCCATGCTTTGCCGATAGCCTGCCCCCTCCCCAAGCTTCACCTTGAGCTTCTTGGCTTACTTCCAATTCAGCTAGAGGAAAAATTAAAACAGCGCAGGGAAGGCATTCGCCGGGGGCAGTGGTGATTGGGAAAGCATTCTCTCCCACCCATCTGTTGTCATAAGAACAACATATGATCGCGGCCACGTCCCGGTCTCAGGAGAGGCAGCTGTCGAGCCAGCAGACCTCTTCCCGAGGCTGGGGAGCGCAATTGCGCTTCCTGGTCTTGGGAGAGGCGGCTGTCGGCCTGGCAGACCCTTCCTGAGGCCGGGGCACGCGATCGCAGCAGCAATCCTATGCCCCGGCCTCGGGAGATGACAGGGGGCGTGGCCACATCAGGGGGCGTGGCCACGTCAACGTCAGGGGCACGGCCAGGGGCACCTACAATTTCAAAAGTAAGTCGGCGCCACTGCTACAAAGTAATCACTTTTGGCTTCTTCCTGGGTAGAATACCTTATCTACCTTGTCGTATTTCTGAGTATATTACTATTGTAGCTGTTTTTCTCTTTCCAAAGCTATCTCTCCCTACCATGGATTCATTCTAAACAACGCTTTTCACAGGTGGAAAACTTAGGGATATCTTTGTAGGGTTGCAATGTGTTTCCTCAGAGATGAAGCCCATCCCTTTATCAGTGCTCTGAGACATAAAGCATATCTACCCCACCTACTAAAATGTGTTTAAGACTGCAGTCCTATATGCACCAATTGCAATGAAATTTATTGAAATAAATGGGACTGACTTCTGGGTAGACAATGACATGTATATCGTTCCTCCATAAGTCATTCCTCGGAAAGGAGGACTCTGGGAATTGTAGTTCTGTGATAGGTGGAGCAAAAGCTCTCCAACAGAACTCTTAGGACTTTACCAAACTACATTTCCCAAGATTCTTGACAGGAAGAAAAGAAGTTAGTGGTACAGATCATGTTTTGTAATTCACTGGGGTTACAGTCTAGAACCCCCAGTGGATACCAAAATCAGTGTAGAAATAACTTTAAAGATCCACTGCAGATCTAAATTAGGTCAATAGCTGGATGGAGAGCATCTATTTGTTTGTTTGAAAAATGTCTATCCTGCCTTTCCTATACTGAAGCAACTGCTCAAGGCAGCTTACATGGTCAGCTTATACTCTAAACCACCATTTTCCAATTTTTTTTAAAGACATATACAATATTCTGTGATTCACCCAAGCCTCAGTCCCAGATGTAGCCTTCACAGTGTGGTTCTTTCCTCTGGCTGCGTGCCATCGAGCTTCTATCTACGGCATGCATGATGAGCCTGCCATCTAGTAGGAACCACATGCATGCCACCTTGACCTCCCACGTGGTACAGATCATCCCAAGTTATAAAAACACAAATTATGCTGCCTGGAGACCCAAGGAGACCCTTTGGGTAGTGCTGGCTGTTTTACTTCTGCATCAAATTTATTGCGAGAGCTAACACATTCTGAGAAGCCGAAGTGTTCCAGGAGCTCTCTTTAGCGGAATAATTTGGCAGTGTGACTTTCCTGACATCTTTTGTTCTGAAAACTCGCTTTGCACTCACCCATCTGGCCTGGAAGGGAAATCGCTGTAACCTTTGTGAAGTGTAGCGTGTGGTCTAACGCTTGATTGATTCTGAACAGGCAGAATAAAACAGTGAGAAAGGAGAGGAAAAAGTGCAAGGCGGGCAGGATCCTGACAACGGTGCGAGTGCTAGACAGCTCTGCTCTCGATTTGTCAAGGAAACTCATATAGCGCTGATAAAGCTGGCAGCCTCTGCTAATCCCCAACTAAGGGCATGAAAACTGATTAATGAAATCAAGCTCCAGTGCTTCGAGCTGTTCCAGTAGTTAGGCAGTTGGCCCTTATTTATGTAACAGCAGTTACTGCATGGATACAAGATTCCTGTGTTCAGCGAAGAAAGAAAATGACAGAGTGCTTGATCCATTTATCCTTTCCACCAACCCTCACAGACGCTGCCTTCCCCTACTTGGAGTGGGAGGATATTCCCAGGACATGGGTTTTCTCCCAGGCTCTCCACTTAAGTTCAAGTAAATGCTTCCTGACGGTTTCTGCTAATGTTCTCATTATTTAAAAGTGACAAAGGGATACATTTTGTTTCCTGGAGACGAAAAGGTCTTAATTTTCTTAATGTGTTTATCACACTTGGAAGCTATTCTTGGTGCAGTGCTATTAGAACAGCATACACTGAGACCAGGAGCAGCAATCTCCGTGCTTTAAAAACATGCTTTTAAAAACTCTCTATTTGTTCTGCTTGGCAAACTTGGGTGTTCCACTAATAATTAGCAATCACGATATAAACATTGGCTGGTACATAGGTGGCAACTGGCCTCTGCTGGGCAGAAATGGAACTGCGAACTGTGTGTGTGTCCCTGCAGTGTGGCAAAGCGAGTCAATCCCTCTGTACTAAATACCTTTATCGAGTTGCAAATCGGATGCTCAGTTTCCAGCTGGGTAGCCGTCTGCTGCAGTAAAAACAATAGAAAGTCTTGTAGGAACTTAATGACTAACCATGTTATTCCTGCATATAATAAGCTTTCAAGGGATGCCGTCCACTTCAACAGATGCATTTTTGAATTTCAGTGAAATGTTTGAGGATTTCCTGGAACAAGGAGGAGGTTGGACTAGATAAAACCCCATTAGAAATGGTGGTTTAGACTAGCCTGCCCATGTAAGCCACCTTGGGCATTTGCTTGGGCATGGGAAAGGCGGGGTATAAATTCTTCAACTAAATAAATAACCTTGTGGTTATTCACTTTCCGGCAATGATTCCAACTGCAAGAGGAAGGAGCAAAGTGAGGGGGTAGAGAAGGTGGTCACCACTGCCCACCCATTTTTTTCAGCATGGACACTGATGACCCACTACCCAGTTGTTGCCCTGGCCCATGTACAGCCTAGGACCAGGACCACAGACTGCTGCCCTGAATGCCCTCTGCCTATAGCCCACAACTGCCCCCCATCACCTGGAACCTTGCCTGATGTCCACGGGCTCCACAGACCCTCCGAAGACTGACTGCAGCCTTCGGAAGGCCTTTAAGTGTTCCAGTTGTCTGCGAAAAACGGAAGTAATGCTTAAAGGCCACAAGTCTTTGGAAGGCCCATGGATGCTGCGCAAGGCCTTCCTGGCCCTCAAAAGGGCCCCAGTGGGCGGCGGCTGCTCCAGAGGGTGGGCGGGTGGTGGGTGGTGGTGCCCAAATCCATATGACCCCTCTGGACCCCCTGCTAGGTCCACCCCTGCCACTTCCCCACCCTGATCTCAGTCCTCTCTCATGCAGTCTAAGTTTACACGTGAGGAAGAAGCAAGGTGAGAGGGTAGGGAAGGTGACATGTACTTGGATCCATCTTTGTGGCCCATTCAAATGAAACAGACAGTGCAGAATGTGCTTGCAGTTCCAAGTACCAACCACAATTCCTGTTTTATAAATAGGATCACGAGGGAAGGAAGGAAGTAGCTCTGATCCCCCCCTTTCTCTGTGGGGTTGAGGCAGGAGCAGTGGCACCAGGCAGTGGCTTCTGTTCAGCTGTCCCTGGCACAGCAGAAGAAACATAATTTATGTCTTCCGCTTTGTAATGCGTGCACAAGTGTATGCCGACGTGGAATGATTTTTGCATCTCCAAAAAAAAACATAATGTGTAAACCTGCTGATAGTACGGAACGATCCAGCAGAGTGCAGAACAATTTCAGTATTTCAAAGGCAGTATTTTAAAGCAGCCAAACAATTAAAACAATTTAGCCAATTAAAGTCAATTCAAGTGGCTAATCGAAGCCATTCATCAGTTAAAAACTCAATACATGGGATATGATTGTACGCTTCACAGGTCAATTCTTTCATAGATTTTGCTTTTGGTTCAGAGGGCAGCTACAGTCATGACTGTGTGTGTGTGTGTGTGTGTGTGTGTGTGTGTGTGTGTGTGTGTGT
>JAJKFI010000003.1:48269079-48323905 GCA_029204185.1 Lerista edwardsae
GTGTGTGTGTGTGTGTGTGTGTGTGTGTGTGTGTGTGTGTGTGTGTGATCACCAGTGGTGTAGCTAAGGCATCTGGTCCCCAGGGCAAAGAAGATTTTGTAGCCTCCCCCACGTGCCAGGATAATGGGCTCCTGGCCTGATCCAGTGTGGATCTCCTTATGTTCTGAAGGCCCAGATTGGGTTGCAAGTAATTATTTACCTCAGAATTTTACCTCAGAATTTTACCTCAGAATGCCAGATACAAGGGAGTGGCAATGCAAGGGGCGGGATGCAGACATCATGTTGTCTCGTGTGCTCCCTGAGGCATCTGGTGGGCCACTGTGAGATATAGGAAGCTGGACTACTGTAGATGGGCCTTGGCCTGATCCAGTGTGTATCTTCTTATGTTCTTAAATCAGTGTGTTGAGGACTGAGGAACTGGCCAATTGGTCTGTTGCAGCATAACCAATAGTGTCCTACAGCAACATCCCTTTCGCTCTCTCTTTCCCACCCTCACCCCTGCTTGCCTATGCAACTTTCAGAGCAGCCCAGACACTCTTTGGCAGACTCTTTCAGCAGCAGGCAAGGATCACAAAGCGGGCTGCACAAGGAGGAAAAAGCCACAGCTGTGAAAGCAATCGGAAAACCCAGACGTGTGGTATGAGCTGATATAACAGCTTTGTTTCTTTGGATCTGTGATCAAACCACAAAGAAGCCCAAAGTATTTACAGCTTTCAGGTCAGCTTCTGACATCCATTTCCATTTCTCATAGTTGTGGAAAGCAGTGGTGGGAACAGAGGGTGAGGTGGCTGTTTTTGACGTGCATGTGTGTTTGGATGATCCTTCCCACATCTGCATTGCCAGCATTTGATCAATAAGGTTTGACACTAAGCTTTGGATCTGGTCTGATATAATTATTTGCAGATTCCCGTGCCTGGGACAGCAGAAGCATGAGCTCTATCTGTCATCACTTTCCATGAGAATGTTTTTGGTTAACCGAACTTGCCTGTCTTGCATAATCATGTATAGCTTGGCCAAACCGCCCCTTGCATACCCAGCTGATAGTATCAGGCAGAGGCGTTTCTACAGGGAGGGCAAAGCTCTAAGTGTTGCAAGAAGCCTTACCCTCTCATGTAAATCCCTCCTCTCCCTTGCTGCTGTAGCCAGTAAGCAACGCCAAGATGTTGCTTTTCCCTGGGAGGATTGGCTAAAACGGTGCAGGAGAGGAGTGATTTCCACTGCAAGGTAAGGCTTCTTGCAAAACTTAGAGCTTTGCCCTCCCTATAGAAACGCTACTGGAATCAGGGAATTTGACCCAGGCTGGATCAGGCCACAGGCTTTCACACCTATTAGAAGAACGTTGGTGCTGTTTTCTTTTCCTGATTCCATAAATGTGATTAAGGGCACAATCCTAACCTGGAGTTAGGCCGGCACAGTTAGGCCAGCAAGGTTTCCCTGGCACAAGGGACAAATACATTTGGACCACTCTCGGAGTCAGAGAGGCCAGCACACAGACATGCGCCATTCCCCCTGACTCTGAGAGCGGTCCAAATGTGCTTTACAGTAGCACTTGTGCAGGCCAAATTTTGCTGGCCTAACTGTGCCGGCCTAACTCCAGGTTAGGATTGCACTCTAACGCCAAGCACTCCAAAGGTCCACTGCCAGCTGACAAGACAATGCTTTCAGAGATGTCCATTTGCAAATAAGTGGTGGCAGCACTTATCACTGAGGTTTCCTGTGATTTCTTATAGGGTTGGCCTTGGCACTGTAATTTTGAAAAAGTTAAATTTGAAGTGAATTGCAGAGTCCCTCTCTGAGGAAAACAGAGAGCAAACAAGTTTCTAGAAGACTCGGGTGGTGGGTGGGAGGAAGTGTTTCTTCCTCATTATTCTTTCATCAAGTGAATTTAAAGGCGAGGTTCTGCATGCCATACACAGAGGGGGGAGAAACCGGTAATAAAATAAAAAACATATTACACCTCATTGCTAAAGCATAACACTGCTTTTGGCACTTCTCATTTTTGTAAAATAACAAAACAACAACAAATCCCAAAATCTGCAAAAACAAAAACCCTACCCTGTTTTATTTGTGTTTTATTTATAATTTAATGGGGGTGTGCATGCATAATGGCTATGACGTCATTAGCTGACACTATGTCACCTACATCACCTACCTACTACACTTTTAAAGCTCTTACAGTATATAATTACAATGTAAATTTTGAATAAAAACACATGAAACCGCTTTCTGTAATTCTTGGAAAACACAAAAATCTGCAAAACAAAAAATCATGCTCTCTCACCTCTAGCTATATTAGTGATGGCGAGCCTATGACACGCTTGTTAAAAGCGACATGCCGCAACATTTTGGGTGACACACCAGCATTCATCATAAAGCTGACAACAACTGAGGGCGCAATCCTAACCTTGACTTAGGCAGGCATGGTTAAGCCAACAAAGTTTGGCTGGCACAAGGGCCACCGTAAAGTATGTTTCGACCACTCTCAGAGTCAGAGAGGCCAGCACACGGACGTGTGCCATCCTCTTTGACTCCGAGAGTGCTCAAATGCGCTTTACGGTGGCCCTTGTGCCAGCCAAACTTTGCTGGCTTAACTATGCCAGCCTAACTCAAGGTTAGGATTGCACCCTGAGTTTGCTTTACTAGTATTTCGTTTTTATAATGAAATTATTTGACACTTGACATTTCTTTATATAATACATAGCACCATGCATGATTAGACTGTATTTTTTTAAACAAATGACTATGTAAATAATTGTTTCTATTTTGCTGGGGGAGGGGGAATGACACGCCAGCAAAGTCAAGTTAGGCATTTTCTGAATTTTTGACATGCCAAGCCCAAAAGGTTCACCATCACTATATGGTCATCTTATAGGACGGTTCCACTTGTGAATGCATGTGTGTATCACCTGACTGAAAGTGCCCTCTGGCAGAAAGAAAACTGCTTATGGGCAACACTTGGGTTTTCACTTAAAGCTAAGAGCAGACTAAAAGGAACCTGTGAGGGAAAAAAATGGATTTAATTGAAGTATGAGGTGTTCAAAACACTCATTACTTCTGTCTTGCTTGAAAAACAGCTCTCTTGCAGTCCTGAGATAAATATCTCTCCCTGTCATTTCTCTGGAGTTGGCTACATCGGGAATGAGATTCAGTCGAAACAGCAAGTACCACAGCATCATTGTCAAGAGGAGGCAACAAATCATTATGGAGCCAGTTATATTTCATCTGCATTTTTCCCCCAAAAGATTGCTCCATTTAATATAACCTTTTTTTTATTTCTAAGCAAAGAAGGAATGTATTTCAGAAAGCAGTAACGAACCTCCTGTTATGGCTTGGTCTACACCTGCTTGAACTTCAGACTGTTGGCTAAAAGTGCTGAATCAGACCCAAATAAACTCAGGAAGCAAAAGCAGAAACAGGATCTTTTATTTTATTTTATTTAAAGAAAAAAGCAATACTGCCTTTAAAAAGGCACTCAAGGCACCATACAATTTGGAATAATAAAATATTGTTGTAAAAGGAGCAGTCTATTACACATCCAGAAACTACCAACTGCTTCTGGAAAACTGAAGGAATGACACCCCCCAATGTGAACATCTTTCCTTCATTGTGGGTCCGATCCTATCCAACGTTCCAGTGGTGATGCAACCTTGCCAAAGAGGTGTGTGCCACATCCTGCATCGGGGGTATGTAGTCACAGAGGCCTCATCAAGATAAGAGAATGCTTGTTCTTTACCTCTGGACTGCACTGCAGCTGCATCGGCACAAGAACGTTGGATAGGATTGGGCTCTGTTTCATGCTTGTGTTTTCTCTGTACCATGAAGAACTAGTGGTGAAAAACACCCATTCACATATGGCTGAGTCTCTGGTGATGTGATTTGTATTTATACACTGCTGACACCAAGAGGAGATCGCCCAATCAACAGAGGTCATTCTCAGTTAATACTGGGCTCTCTGGTTAAGGAAAGATGCTATAAGGTGAATCTGCCATTCAACACAGTGTACTTCCAAGCAGTGACATGCTGTGAGGTCATCCACCTAAATTGAGTGTTGAGTGAGTGAGAACAGATAAAAGGAAATATGTTTTTACCCAGCAGCTAATTAGACTATGGAACTCACAGGAGGTGGTGATAGCATATGGCCTAGGTGCCTTTAAAAGGTGACTGGACATATTTCTGGAGGAAATGTCCATTGTAGGCTACAGTCCATGATGGGTAATGCAACCTCCATAGAAGCAAGCTACCTCAGAATGCCAGCTGCAGGGGAGCGGCAACAAGATGCAAGTATCTAGTTGTCTTGGTGGGTCTCTGTGAGATACAGGAAGCTGGACTAGATGAGCCTTGGCCTGATCCAGTGGGGCTCTTCTTATGTTTATGTTCTTATGAGGTCTAGCCCTGGGGAAGCACAGCCTCACTCCCTTCCTTAAGCGCAGTCTCAATGGATTTTACCTTCCCTGAAATGTACACACAGCCTCACTCCCTTCTAGGGGGAGCTCAGCAACATGCCCCCTAAGACAGCTGGGTAGTTGCCTACCTTGGTGCAACCAGTCTTTGTGTAGGCTCCCTGCAGTTTTCATGACTTCCTTTGAACCGGAGGCAACTCTGCCTCCTGCCTCCCCAGCAATTGCTGATGCAGGGACCCTGCCTTTTTTTTTATTGGAAGCCAGCTACCCTGCCTGTTTTTGATTGGAAGCCATCCATTATTGCAGCCTAACTGACTGAGATCCTACAGGAAGTCAAGCCTGATTGCTCCCTGGAAGGACAAATCCTGAAGCTGAAGCTCAAACACTTTGGCCACCTCATGAGAAGAGAGGACTCTTTAGAAAAGACCCTCATGCTGGGAAAGATGGAAGGCAAAAGGATAAGGGGGCGGCAGAGGATGAGATGGTTAGATAGTGTCACCGAAGCAACAAACATGAAATTGGGCAAACTCCGGAAGCTAGTGCAGGACAGGGAGGCCTGGCGTGCTGTGGTCCATGGGGTCGCGAAGAGTCGGACATGACTTAGCGACTGAACAACAACAACTGACTGAGGGAATTCTGCCTGTTGCCACCCCAGTGATTGCTGACACCCTCCCTGTTTTTCATTGGAAGGAAGCTATGATTCCAGCCAATCGGCTGTTGGCTGCTTCCCTGTGTATTGAAATGTGTGCATTTGTGTACTTCTTAAATCACTGACTGTGCTGAAGAAGAAATAAGCAGTGCGGTAAGGCATAGCACTTGGGTTTTGTGCTTTTTAAAATGTGTTGGGTCTGGTGAGGCTCTGCCTGCCCTGCCTCCCTTGACTGCATAACCCTGCATTCAAAGGATGCTGTTGGGGGAGAGGGTGGTAGTACGTTAAGGGTGCAATCCTAACCTGGGTTAGGCCAGCACAGTTAGGCAGCAAATTTTGGCCAGCACAAGGGACACCATAAAGTGTGTTTGGACCACTCTCAGAGAGGCCAGCACACAGACGTGCACCATCCTTCCTGACTCCGAGAGTGGTTCAAATGTACTTTATGGTGGCCCTTATGGTGGCTGAACCTTGCTGGCCTAACTATGCTTGCCTAACTCCAGTTTAGGATTACGCCCTAAATGTAGCTGGGCTTAATAAGGAAATGCTCATATCTGATCCAATCTGTTTTACATCCTATCACAAGTTCAATAAATGACCCATTTTATTAGCTGAGTGTTTTTTTTAATAATGCCAACTATCATCCTGTTATAATACAAATAATTACAATCATGTAAACTTTGATGAAGTGTGAAGTAATGAGGCATGTTATTAGGTCCTACGACCATTCTCATTATCACAGATGATGACTTCCTAGGCAGAGATGCAGAATGACCTCTGCTGTCTCCTCCTTCCCCCTTGTTTCATGTCCATCTTGCCTGCAGAACCATCTTCATTTTCAGACAATGCTCAAATGATAAGAATTGGCCATGGATGGCATGGCAGTTTTTTCACTTAGCCCAGATTGGTGAGAGGGGGGATGGCATGTTCAGTACGTTTCATGTTTGTTTGTTTTTAATGGTCATTTGTGTTTAAAAAAGTTAAACCCAAGCTACAGTCTGGTGTCTTCATTGGAGAGCGCAAGGGTAAATAGGCTACCTCAGAATTCCAAATGCAGGGGAGTGGCAATGAGATGCAAGTGTCTTGTTGCCCTTTGTGCTCCCTGGGGCATCTGGTGGGCCACTGTGAGCTGGATTAGATGTGCCTTGGCCTTATAAGAACATAAGAAGAGCCCTGCTGGATCAGTCCAAGGGCCCATCTAGTCCAACTTCCTGTACCTCACAGTAGCCCACCAGGTACCTCAGGGAGCCCAGTAGATAACAAGATGCTTGCATCCTGTTGTCACTCCCTTGCACCTGGCATTCTGAAGGAGCCTACTATTAACGTAAGGAGGTTGTACAACTCATCATGGCCTATAGTCCACAATGGACTTTTCCTCCAGGAATCTGTCCAATTTAAAGGCATCCAGGCCAGATGTCATCACCACCTCCTTTGGCAAGGGTTCCATAGCTTAATTACCCACTGAGTAAAAAAATATTTCCTTTTATCAGTTTTAACTCTCCCAACACTCAATTTCAGTAGATGTCCTCTGGTTTTGGTATTGTGAGAGAGGGAAAAGAACATTCCTCTATCGACTCTATCCCTCCCATACATAATTTTGTAAGTCTCAATCATGAGACTCAGGCCCTTTTTTCCAGACTGAAGAGCCCCAAGCGTTATAGTCTTTCTTCATAAGGGAGGTTCCCCAGCCCCATAATCTTTTCTGTCGCTCTCTTCTGCACCTTTTCCAGCTCCACTATGCCTTTTTTGAGATGTGGTGACCAGAATTGTATGCAATACTCTAGATGTGGCCTTACCATTGATTTGTACAATGGCATGATAATATTGGCTGTTTTATTCTCAACCCCTTTTTTAATTACCCCAAGCATGGAATTGCCCTTCTTAATTGCTGCCGCACACTGGGTCGATAGCTTCATTGAGCTGTCCACCAGCACCCCAAGATCTCTCTCTTGAGCTGTCACAGACAGCTCAGAACCCATAAGCCTATAGGTGAAGTTTTGGGTTTTTGCCCCAATGTGCATCACTTTACACTTGTCTACGTTGAAATGCATCTGCCATTTTGCTGCCCATTCCCCCAACTTGCCCATTCCCCCAATCATACCACATGTGATTGTGTAAGATTTCCCAGGATGGTGCTGCTGCAACAGGGCAGTGTGGATGAAAGCTTCCATGGCAGCCGTCAGTTTGGGAATCACTGCAGTGCCCAATTGTAGTTTCTAATTCTGTGTATTGTTTACAATTATTTCAGTACTTTCCCTTCAAGTCGAGGAGCAGCTTATAACCATTAAAAACTGCAATAAATCAACAAAGCAACCAAGATTTAGGGTGCAATCTTAGTTGGAGTTAGGCCAGCACAGTTAGGCCAGCAAAGTCTGGCTGGCACAAGGGACACCATAATGTATGTGTGGACCACTCTTGGAGTCAGAGAAGCCAATACATAGACATGCGCCATCCTCCCTGACTCAGAGACTGCTCCAAACATACTTTACTGTGTACCTTGTGCCAGCCAAACTTTGCTGGCCTGACTGTGCCAACCTAACTGCAGGTTAGGATTGTGCTCTTAAACAGACGGAGCAGCCAAAATTTTCAGCAGAGCAGGAGCCTTAAAGACTCAAAAAGGCCTGGGCAAGTTTAAAAAGTCTTCAGCTGGCATCGAAAAGACATCAGAATCAGCACCTGGCAAGCAACCCTTGGGAGAGAATTCCAGAGTCAGGATGTCACAACTAAACTAACCCCATCTCTCATCCACCACAGTTCTCGAAAGCAGGGGAATCCCTGAAGGGCCTCTGAAGATGGCCTCGATACTCCTGCCAAGTTTGGGCAGAAGATGGTAGCCTTTAAGGCACGCATTTTTTTGAATGCTCCATGTCTGTACCAGTACATTACAGGAGCCCGCTGTTCTGCAATAAGGGAATGGCGAACTGCCTTTCAGGGTTCTTGTCAACAAGGCGTGAAGAGGATTAGACTGTCCTTGGCGCATTCAAAGTGCTGGATTGATGATATCATAGAATCTGCTTTGTGCAGGGATGAGACAGCCGGTCCTGAGACTGCTGAGCTCCGTGAAAGGAAGAGCCGCCGTTTGCTTTGCATGAGAAAGACTAAACCACCCAGGGTTATGTCTCACATCTTTGATCCTGCAGGGGATAACCGCATAAGTGACCAATTGCCAGTGCGATTCTCGATTAAAGGTGTGAGAGGAGACTCACTGGGAGCTAATAGCACCTTTATCCTTCTTCTTAGACTCTTCCGAGTCCACAAATACGCTCATACATAAACATCGTGCTGGGAGACAAGCCAGACTGACAGCTCTTTCGAAAAGCCAGGGCTGCATTATGGGAGCAAATGCTCCTTTGCTGAAGAATTAGCATTGCCCAGAGATGGCACCTAATGAGAGCAGTGGGAAACCCAAGGTGGTAATGAGCAGGCTGAGTCACGGAGCTCCCCCGAAGCATAGGAAGACCACCGGCCCTCTTATTGGCTTTGAGAGGCAGCCTCGCCTTTGTGGACTAATTCATTTTGGTATCTGTCCAGCCTTGAGTGGGGCTTCATCGCTGGCAGCAGAAGAGATTAAACATGTCATGCTGTTGGCAATTTATTTTGCAGGCTGCTTTTGTGCACATTGGCATGGCGCAGGACTATCTTTTTTCTTCTGGGTAGCTTCACCTGTATTTTAATTAAGGGCACAATCCTAACCTGGAATTAGGCTGGCACAGTTAGGCCAGCAAAGTTTGGCCGGCATAAAGGACACTGTAAAGCATGTTCGGACCACTCTCAGAATCAGAGAGGACGGGGCATGTCTGTGTGCTGGCCTCTCTGACTCCGAGAGTGGTCCAAACATGCTTTACGGCGTCCCTTGTGCCAGCCAAACTTAGCTGGCCTAACTGTGCCGGCCTAAATCCAGGTTAGGATTGAGTCCTAAGAGTAAGGGCAGGAGGGATTAAGGATTGGAGCGGTGGGTTTAGATTTTGATGGACTGAAATGTCAAGGTCTCCATCTCTGTATGATTGCCACAATTGTTAGCAGGGCTTTGGACTCCTTTGTGTTTGTTCAGAATCCAGCTCATGGTGTGAGGTGTGGAAGGACTCACCTGTTCCCACTCATTCTGGCTCCTAGTGAGACCATCCAAAGACTTAAACACTGGTGTCTTCCAAGTAGATGACAAAGACGCCACTTGCCCTAGAAGAGGAGAAGTCCTGATTTACCCGGAGCACTCATTCCCTACCTGAGCTGAGGGTCATTACCCCCAGGGGGGTCACAAGCAGCGGCGTCATGCTGCCGGAACGCTGGGTGGGAGGAACGGGTAAGCGGCAGCCCCGCCCGTGGCGTACCGCTCCGTTTCACCGTCTTCCCCGCCCCGTGGCGCCTGCCCTTTAGTAAGTGCAGATCCGAGGAGCACATAAGGGAGGCTGGAGTCTCCCCTACAGTAAGGGAGCGCATGCTCCCTTGCTGTGGGAGGCTCCAGCCTCCCCCCACCCAGTGTTGGATATGGTGCAGGCCAGCCGGCCTTGCCATTCTGGCACTGGGTAGGATTGCGCCCTTAGTACCGTATGTAGGGTCACATAATATCTTACATTGAACCAACTTTATGTTTTGCAGTATGATTTCAAATTCAACCAGGCAGAATGCCTTGGAAGCTTTTACTGTCCTAGGGCAACATAAAATGCATTGCATTTTGTATATTACCTTTTTTGCTTGGCCCAACACAGCAAAACTGTATATCATCTATATAAGTACCACCACCTTTGTTAGTGAAAGCTGATCAAGTACAGTCAAACTGCTGCCTACATTAAAGAATATTTGGCTTGTTTATAGCTGAACCCTCATTATACAGACCTTCTTGATCTCAGATTGACTCAGTTCAGTATGTCCTCCACAGACCTAGCTTTATGCCAATATATAGTCCTATGCAAGTTACTTCTTTTTGGATAGAAACTAATATGCTAGGGCTTGCTATATCCAGTGTACAGTCTCAAATAACGATATGCTCAGTTGGAGAAAGCATTATGTGGCTACTGCCTGGTTATTTTCTTCCAACAGCTCTGAATCAGGTGGTTATAGTAGAATGAAAATATAGCTTTGAGACCCCAACCTTTGAGATAATTTCTGTGTATTTCACCTTTATGTGCTGAAGTGCAGCACAAAAGCGGAAGAATATATTTAAGGCCAACCTGTAATCAGTCCCAGAACACAAAACTGCAGAACGTATGAGAGCTGTATATTATGATCTCCACAAAACAGAATGCAAAGTATTATTCTCAGGGTTTACAGAACTAAGAGGACTGACCACATAGTTTCTAGGTGTGCTGACATTGACAAAGCCAACAGCTAATCAACTCCATACATTAAGAGCAGCAGCTCAGGCTAGAAAAAAAGATGCCTAAGGGGGAGACATGATTGAGATGTACAAAATTATGGATAGAGTCAATACAGGAATGTTATTAACCCTTTCTAACAATACCAGAACCAGGGGACAGCCACTAAAATTGAGTGTTGGGAGAGTGAGAACAGATAAAAGGTAATACTTTAAAAAAAAATTCCAGCGGGTAATTAACCTGTGGAACTCCTTGCCACAGGACGTGGTGATGGTGTCTGGCCTCGGCACTTTTAAAAGGGGACTGGATAGATTTCTGGAGGAAAAGTCCATGGCAGGCTACAGGCCATAATGGGTGGTGCAACCTCCTTACTTTAGAGGCAGGCTGCCTCAGAATGCCAGATGCAAGGGAGTGGCAACGAAATGCAAGTATCCTGTCTTGTGTGCTCCCTGAGGCATCTGTTGGGCCACAGTGACATTCAGAAAGCGGGGCTAGATGGGCCTTTGCCTGATCCAGAGGGGCTGTTCTTATGTTCATACGATAAATGAACTATTCTCTGGAAGCAGTAGGGAGTATGGATAGGAAGGAATGTCTTTACGAGCTTTCAGCATTTTTCATTTTGAGGGAATTCAATCTTTGGATCACAATTGCTGCAGTCCAAGAATGCCAGTTTCCATTCCAGGAATGTCATTTGGATTACATCACAATGACAGCACTTCCTGCTTGGTGATGTCGTTTTCAGACATGACATCACTTCCACATTAATGACATCATTTCTGATGAGTTGCAACACGTGTTCCATTCTAAAAAGTGGGTCGCATTCAAAATGTTTGAGAACCACTGTTGTAACATAATCACTCAAAGAAAACCTCAACAGTGCTTTTCTTTTTTTACCCATGGCAACACAGTGTGGGATTGACCAAGCACTAAACCCACACGTGTTACTTGCGGCAGTGCCTACTCATCACTGTGTAATTGCTACCCGTGATGCTTCAGTCCCAGAGGCAATCCAGCATGAAACAAAAGGCAGTTTATGCCAATCGATATCCGAATCAATACACTTAATTTTCTTTTTACCCTTTGTTAATGTGCAGTGAAAACAAGTAATTGGAGGCCAACGTCAGCAGCCTGACCTCAGTGCTGGGCTTGTTTGCCTGCTCTTTACTACAGGATAACAACAATGCCGACATCTTGTCTTCGTCTTGATGCACTTCAAGGGTTGATAAGAGTTAAGAACATAAGAACATAAGAAGAGCCCCGCTGGATCAGGCCAAGGCCCATCTAGTCCAGCTTCCTGTATCTCACAGTGGCCCCACCAGGTGCCCCAGGGAGGCATGAGACAACAAGATGCTTGGATCCTGTTGCCACTCCCTTGCACCCAGTACTCTGAAGTAGCCTACTACTAATGTAAGGAGGTTACAACCCATCATTGCCTATAGCCCACGATGGACTTTTCTTCCAGATATCCGTCCAATCCCCTCTTAAAGGTATCTAGACCAGATCCCACCACCACCTCCTGTGGCAAAGATTTCCACAGATTAACTACCTGCTGGGCAAAAAAAGTGCTTCCTTTTATCTGTTTTAATTCTCCCAACCCTCAGTTTTAGCGGATGCCCCCTGGTTCTGGAGTTCCAGCACAGCAGCACATAAAAGGGAAAACATTCTACATTAACAGAGCATAGGGGCGGTTTTCGCATTGCTTACTTGCTTTACATATCAAGTGTATGCCTACCTTGATTTCTGATTATTTGCATACATGGCTCTTGGAGGATTCTGAGGGTACAATCCTAACCTGGAGTTAGGCTGGCACAGTTAGGCCAGCAAAGTTTGGCCAGCACAAGGGTCACCGTCAAGTATGTTTGGGCCACTCTTGGAGTCAAAGGGGCCAGCACGCGCCTTCCCCCCTGACTCCAAGAGTGGTCCAAATATGCTTTATGGTGGCCCTTGTGCCGGCCAAACTTTGCTGGCTTAACATTGCCAGCCTAACTCAAGGTTAGGATTGCACTCTCAGTGTCAGGGAGGATGGCGCACGTCTGTGTGCTGGCCTCTCTGACTCTGAGAGTGGTCCAAACATACTTGACGGCGTCCCTTGTGCCGGCCAAACTTTGCTGGCCTTACTGTCCCGGCCTAGGATTGCACTCTAAAATCCAGAGAACTGGTCTTCATACAGAAAAGCATGATTTGCATCAACATCGTGTGATTTTTCCAAAGGATTGCCTCCAATTATAATGCATATGGTCCTTTTCCCCCAATAGGGAAAAAAGTATAAATAAGTGGAATTGTAACTAGGAGATAAACCATTGATTATAGGGTACATTAGCTGTAATACTACAGCTAGTGCTTGTTGGATTCTTGGAGCACCGAACACCCTCAACTTTGCTTCCAGCTATTAATTACCCAACCAGTCATTAACTGCTGCTAACAATTGATTTACAGGGAATTATTGCTTAAATAGCGGGAGGTATTTAAGAACAAAATAAATTAAAACAAAGAGCCTCTAGATCCAAGGCAAGAAAAGGGTATGCGTTGAAACAAAGTGAGGAGCTGCTACTGCACTGCAATTACCCACTGATAAACAATCATTGGGAAGTGCGTTTCTTTTCAATGACAATGACACGATGTATCATGGACCCAGCATCTGTGCTAATTAAATGATTGGGAAAGAATTATCATGATGCTATCAGAAGCCAAATGGAGGCTGAGAGGCTTGTATGGATGGGGTTTATTAAAAATGTGTTAATTGCAAGCTACTGTCTCTCCAAGATGTGCCACAGGCCTTACCGCATCCAGCAAAGTTATAGCCTGCTGCTCATTATGTGCTGGACCTTCCTTAATGCCATTGCAGCATCTTTTTTACTACCTTCTGTGCTGATAAAGTCTTTTTTAACTTTATTTTTCATTTGATGAAGAGTATGACAAATATACAAAAAAAATATCAATGCACATATAGAAAACGGAAAGGTAAAAAAATAAATGGAATAGAACAGTGGTTTCCAAACTGTGGGTCATGAGCCAATTTCAGGTGGGTCGAAAAACACCTAGAGCAGCCATATTGAAAATATGGGCTGTCCAAGGTACTGGAAAAGGGGAGGGCTGTATGGTTGTTTTGCTTGTGTCAAGGTTGTAAATTGGCTTTTTTCTTTCTGATTCACCTTACTATTGGAAAATGAGTGACAAATAACCTAACTTATTGCTGTATTGTCAGGAAATCAGCAGGTTCTGGTGTCACAATGATGGCCCTTTCAGCTATGATATCACCTCTGGTGGGTCCAGAGGCAGATCTAAGGGAGGGCAAAGCTCTAAGTGTTGCAAGAAGCCTTACCGTGTCATTTAATTCCCTCCTCTCCCTTGCTGCTGTAGCCAGTAAGCAACGCCAAGATGTTGCTTTTCCCTGTGAGGATTGGCTAGAACAGTGCAGGAGAGGAGTGATTTCCACTGCAAGGTAAGACTTCTTGCAAAACTTAGAGATTTGCCGTCCCTTAGATCTGCCTCTGGGTGGGTTCCAGAAAGATTGTCATTCTAAAATTGGGTCCTGGGGCTAAAAAGTTTGAGAACCACTGGAATAGAATAATACTAATACTAATAATAGCAATGATAAAAGTAATAATAATTTTACGTAATTATAGATTTAAATCAAGGAACAATTTCCAAATAGTCTCATATGTCTGTAATTGACTTCTTTAGGCCATTCATTCAAAAGTAGATAATATCAAGAGGCTGTATGTCCATTGTAATATCTTACAGTGGACATACAGATGGAGGGCATTTGTCCTTCCAGCTAGTCATAATCAATCTTTTGGCCGTAGTAAGGGTGCAAAAGATCCATTTTCTTTGACTGACAGTTAATCTCCAGATTGAGGGTAGATAATTCAAAATAGCGTGTACATCAGTAAATGTTAGTGTTTTGTTCTAATACAATAGTAATAATATTTATCACTTCCTCCCAAAAACCAACTATCTTTGGGCAGAAACACATCATATGGGTCAAAGAGGCATTCGATGCATTACATCTCCAGCATGTAGCTGTGCTGATAGAGTCGAAGAAACTTGGTTATTGGCAGATCTGGCAACACTGCTTGCTAAGTATTGGGCTTCTTATGACTTCCCAATTATAGAATTATACGGAGTTGGAATAGCCAAGCCTCTCAAGCTCAATCATATAATGCAGTGAAGCTGTAAGTAGGAGGGTGTCCTGAATCTGCTGCGCTCAGTGGGACTATACACGTCTGGGTACAAGGAATATAACATCTCCTCCCCTTTGACACTGGATGGCCATCCTAGGAGCCATAATCCCTGCTACAACTGATAATTACATACTTTAGGCACTGGGTGAAAAAACTGTATTTGCCCAGGCCTTGTAACCCAGGCTGACCTCTTATTTATTTGCTCCTTTCATTTATCTTACTCCTTTCAGAGTTCATCATTCCTTTTTAAAATGAATTATTACTCCCAGTTGTATGGATTTCTTTTTGTTTGCATTGGCTTGATGTCAAGTTTGTTAAAAAGGTAAAGGTTTCCCCACGACCGAATGGTCTAGTCGTGACCGACTGTAGGGGGCGGTGCTCATCTCCGTTTCTAAGCTGAAGAGCCAGCGTTTGTCTGAGGACAAGCTTCTGTGGTCATGTGGCCGGCATGACAATACGCCGTAGTGCATGGAACGCTGTTGTCTTCCCACTGAAGTGGTACCTATTTATCTCCTCACATTTTTACATGCTTTTGAACATCTAGGTTGGCAGGAGCTGGGACAAGCAACGGGAGCTCACTCCGTCGCGTGGTCTCAAACTGCCAACCTTCAGGTCAACAAGCTCAGCTGAACGGTTTAACCCACAGCGCCACCACGCCCCCATGTCAAGTTTGTTAGTCACTTTGAAATTTAGATGCCAGAAAGAAACTTTTAACATCCAACTCAAGGGTCCGCCAAGGCTCATAATTCTCAATAAAAAAATACAATAATAAAACAATAAAAAAATCACAATAAAATAAATAAAACCATTGGAGGAGGGCAAGCTATTTACAATCCCAGTACTGCTGCAGAGGCACAGGAGGCTGACAATCCATCACCAAAAGCCAAACGAAACAAAAAAGTATTGAGCCCAAGACAAAATATTATTATTATTATTTATTGTCATTGTGTTACACAACGAAATTCACTGACACCCGGAGACCAAACCAATACACACACTAAGTTCCCGACACTCCCCCCAACCCCCCATACCATCCACCCCCTAAAATTCCTCTTCTAAACAAAAGGGATACAAGAGGGAGGAGGAAGACCTTAGTTCCCGGGAGGGAGTTCCATAATTGTGGTGCCACTACCAAGAAGGCTTGCTCATGTGCAGCCACCTCCCTAACTTGGGAGAAAGGTGGCACTTTCAGGAAGGCCCCTTCAGATGACCTAAGGGGGCAGAGCCCCCCCTAGACATCCCTGTAATTTGAGCACTGGAAGGATACACATCAAGGAAGTGATTCCTGCTATTGCAGCTGAAGTATCCCCCCCCAGTTCCATCCAAATCCCAGGATGCAATCTCTTAAGAACATAAGAAGAGCCCCACTGGATCAGGCCAAAGGCCCATTTAGTCCAGCTTCCTGTATCTCACAGTGGCCCACCAGATGCCCCAGGGAGCACATAAGACAACAAGATGCCTGCATCCTGTTGCCACTCCCCTGCACCTGGCATTCTGAGGTAAATTTCTGAGGTAAACATGAGGTAAATAAAACAGAAATTGTTGTCCTGTCTGTGGGTAGGGAGCTATAATAACTTGCAACCCAATCTGGCCCTTAAGAACATAAAAAGAGCCCCACTGAATCAGGCCAAAGGCCCATTTAGTCCAGCTTCCTGTATCTCACGGTGGCCCACCAGATGCCTCAGGGAACACACAAGACAACTAGATACCTGCGCCTTGTTGCCACTCCCCTTCAATATCCAATCAACAGAATCTCAAAATGCCACATTTTTATGTCTCGGTGGACGCGGTAAGGCTGTCATGAGGATGTTTCCTTCAGTGGGACCCCAAAGGGAGGGCTGTGAAGACAATTCAAAGGATCCAGGTGTTCAGTTGGAAGAGGAGAAGCAGGCAGGGCCTGTATCGGAGGAATCAGAAGTGTAGTGAAGACTCAATCAGGGTAGAGACAGGGCGTAAACCAGAGCCAGTCCTTTTCATTCGCATTCCTAGAACACGGGCCAAAGTAAACCTTCCCAAGCCGGCACTCATGACATGACAGGGGAGGATGACTTCATTACTCCTCGCTGACCATGCAGTTGCTCCCACAGAATAAGATCTCATTTAGTCCGATTAGGAACAATAACGTGCAAATTAATATGGATTGGAACTCTCAAAGGATGTCACCTGCCTGAAATGTCAGGTCAATTTTTCATCGCCCAAAGAGCAAACTTTGCCAGCTGCCCAGAGGGGGAAGCCTTTGTTGACTTCCCCACTTGAACCACGGGCAGAAAGCCAAGGCTTTCAAAGGGCAATTTCTGCCATTCCCAGGAGGGGCACTTGAATGGGGACGGTGATTGAATGAAGGAAAGCGACAGGAGACCCAAATGTGGGTGATGAGTTGCACTTTCTCTCTCTCTCTCTCTCTCTCTCTCTCTCTCCTCCAAGCTGTGCCTTCATTGTCCTCCAGGAAAAAAAATCACTAAAATCTACAGCTATTTCCATTACCATGGCAACAGTTGCAAGAAAAGCTTGCGATCCAGGCAGATCCAGGCCCAGCCCATCAAGCAAACACAGTTTGTTGCATTGTTTGATTTGCTTTGGTTTTAGTATTTTTTATTTTTCCCCACCTACACACAGAGTTGCACAGTCAGCCCCTGATTTGGATTTCTCCGAGATGTGAGATTTGTGAATGTTCCAACCCAGCACCATTGCTGTGCCTTGAACAGCAGATTGCAGATTCTTGTGCAAGCATTAGCAGGTGAGAAAGCTTGACTCCATGCTGTGAAAAGCTTCACCTGCGGGTTTCCACAAATCAAGATCTGTTACTAAGGGCATAGGAGTAGGCCAAGATTTTTTTCTGGTCAGTTGGCAATCATGCAAATATTGGGGAAAGGCTTCTTGGGTCGAAGCTTCACATTTTCCCAATTTCACATCATGTTTGGCTCTCAAGTGCCAGATGACTCCTTGCAGCTGCAATCGTAAGACACACATCGTACAACAATTCAGCTGAAATGGATTCGAAGCCCCAGCCTATACTATGCCTCTGCTTAGACCTGCAAAAGTTCCTAACCCCTTTTGACCCTCTTTTTAGACACTACAACCTGTCAGGACCCCCCTAAAACCTAGGGCCAGACGTGATGCCATTACGCAGAAAATGAAGTCATTGTTTTCATAAATCACACTTTTTGAAAGTTGAAAGAACTCCCCATCCTTTCTAGAATGTCCTGAATGCTTTGGATCTAAGTGACGTTTTGAGTTTTGAGTTCAGTGATTGGTTCAGCACTGAGAACAATATTACACAGAACACATTGTGGTGTCTCTATGCCATTGCTGATCAAGGTGGTAAGGCCAAATTTTACGTAGTCTTCCGAGTACTTAAGTACTTCTTCCCTGTGTGCTGAGACTCACCTAGGTACGCACGTGGAAAGCATGACATGCCCGCTTGGAAAGAGGCATGGTAGAAACTTCATTACACCCATACACACACCCCAAGATGGGCCGAGAGCAAGGCTAATTTCCTTCACAGTCACAAGCATTGAAGAAGTGGAAGTTTAATGGGGAAGCCTCTTTCCTAACCAAAATGAAGCTTCCAAGATGGTGGTGCCCAGTTTTTTAAGATGGCTGCCTCAAACTCTTCGCAACCCCTGAAAATTGGTTCTTGACCTCTTTGAGGGTCCTGACCTCCAGGTTGGGAACCACCAGTGGTGTCATCTACTGTCTTGCAGACGGAACGCTGGGCGGGACTTAGAGTGATCGACAGCCCGTCGACTCACTTCCGCTTTCTTTGCGCTCCCCGCGCGGCTTTCCCTTGCCTCGGAGGGGGCACCTGCTCACCCAGGCACCCGGCGCCCCCCCCACCCATCCCCCCTGGCGAGCAGGTGCTCCCTCCGAGGCGAGGGAAAGCCACGCGGGGAACGCGAAGAAAGCAGAAGTGAGTCAACGGGCTGTCGATCACTCTAAGTCCCGCCCAGCGTTCCGTCTGCAAGAGAGTAGATGACACCACTGGGAACCACTGGCTTAGACCAATCACACTGTATATTTGCTGGAGTTGCAACTTGAACAGTGCAATCCAATGTGCATTTACTCAGAAGTAAGTCCCGCTGTATCCAGTGCTCCCAGGTTATATATAATACAAGAACTTGTAACAGCTGCAGGGACATGCAGCATCTTAAAAGAGGCATTATTCATTCTTTGTCTTACTGGAGGGGATTCCTCCCCTAAGATGACACGTGTGCTTTTATTTGCCTAAAAACCAGCGATACTGTACGTTTTGCTCCAAAATGATTGCTTTTACCCATGTGCAAATTTAATCAATAAATTAACTGACCGTCTTACTCCACCGTACAATTAACTGACTAAGATTACTTTAATAAAGCACGTCTTTAGCTGTAGCCTGTAGGTGTTGTTCTGTTCCTTCCCCAGTTTTCAGCCATCTCCCACTGTACCATCCTACTAGCACTTGCATGACTCATCCTTGCTGCACTATTCCCTCCTCTGCTAGACCCAGCAGCCTCCCTGGTGGTGTGCAGCAGAGGAGAGAGAGCTGCCTAGTCAAAGTCAAACATTCACAAGTCTCTGAAACACAAGACACATGACAATCTCAAGCCACTGCCTGAAGCATCACATGTACATGGCAACATGATGGGACAGACACCTTTCTGAGGCCTGGAAGTGCAGCCGCCAGTCCATACACAGTTTTGGGGCTCAATGAACTGATCGTCCCACTTAGAGCGCAATCCAAACCTGGAGTTACGCTGTCACAGTAAGGCCAGCAAAGTTTGGCTGGCACAAGGGACACTGTAAAGCAGTGGTATTCAAACTTTTTAGTTGGGGACCCACTTTTTAAAATGTCATTCGTGTCGGGACCCACCAATAGTGATGTCATTAACCTGGAAGGGATGCGGTGGCAGGAAGTGACATCATCAAGCAGGAAGTGGTCATTGTAACATAATAAAATGACACTCCTAAAATGGAAACTGGCATTCTTGAACTGGAGCAATTGTACAACCATGAAACAGCCCTGACAGAAAACAAGATTAGAACAAAATATTATGAAAAGGCACTGAACTAAAAGCAAAATTTTAAAAAACCCTCTCTTAAACATTCAAACTGTTAACACTCACAAAAGGAATATAACAAGAGTCAGGTCCGCAGTTTCCAAGATGGCTGCTCCCAGCTTTCTGCGACCCACCTGATATCAGGTCCCGACCCACCAAGTGGGTCCTGACCCACAGTTTGAATAACACTGCTGTAAAGTATGTTTGGACCACTCTCAGAGTCAGAGAGTCCAGCTGACAGATGTGGACCATCCTTCATTTCCATCAAGATGGCTTTCTTCTCATTCTTTTGTAGAGATGTCCCAACCATCGCCCAACCTTCCATACATAGATTAGTTTTTCTAGACAACGCATAAGAAAAAAAAAGTGTGCCAAGAAGCAAATTACAGGCAACTTACTAAAAAACACACTCTAGACTGGCTATTTTGCAACTTGTATATGTACATGTGTGTGTGTGTGTGTGTGTGTGTGTGTGTGTGTGTGTGAGAGAGAGAGAGAGAGAGAGAGAGAGTGCGTGCGTGCGTGCATGTAGAAGCACGTGTGCACATTTGCAATTTAAAGACCTCAGTGTTATTGACAGCAGCCAACAATTTTCATGTGAAAATACTTAAAAGAATTAATGCACACCTTTCGGAAAGGTAGGAACCATCAATATATATAAATCTATTATTTCCTTCTTTTGCATGGAATACAGCTCCCCTTTTGTTAAAGAAAATGGCAACTTGTCACTTGAGATCAGGACACGCTGTTCTTCAGTTCTAGCTATTAGTTAATGTCTGGCCAGAACTGTCATCTTAATGTTCTTGGTAGTGTTTTTAATTTCATAAAGATGACAGGTGGCAGTTTAATCAGATGTGGACATGTTGGCGGAGTTTAGACAAAGGTCTCTTCCTCACCCCTCACCCACAGCACTCACCCGCAGCACAGGAAGTCATTTCATTGACGAGGCTTTAAACTCTTACTCCGTAAAGGTTTTTGTGCAGGCTTTTTGTCTGCTTATGATTCGCCACCACTTTGAACACTCCACCCCTCGTTCCATGGCCTCCCCAGAGCAGACCTCAACTAACAGGTTCCACCTGTGAATATCTGGGGGCTGCTCCAATGTGGATTGTGTACTCTGCATATTTGGAGAGGGGCCATCGCTTAGGGTGCAATCCTAACCTGGAGCTAGGCCAGCCAAGTTTGGCTGGCAGAAGGGACACCGTAAAGTACGTTTGGACCACTCTCGGAGTCAGAGAGGCCAGCACACAGGGGTGAGCCATCCTCCCTAATTCCAAGAGTAGTCAAAAAATGCTTTATGGTGGCTCTTGTGCTGGCCAAACTTTGCTGGCTTAGTTTATGCCGGCCTAACTCCAGTTTAGGATTGCGCTCTGAATTGTCAAGCCTGAATGTGGGTTGTGTATTCTGCCATCGCTTAGGGTGCAATCCGAACCTGGAGTAAGGCCGGCACAGTTAGGCCAGCAAAGTTTGGCTGGCAGAGGGGCCAGGCAGGACAGTACATGTCTGTGTGCTGGCCTCTCTGATTCCGAGAGTGGTCCAAACATATTTTACGGTGTCCCTTGTTCTAGCCAAACTTTGCTGGCCTAACTGTGCCAGCCTTTAGGTTAGCAGGTTAGGATTGTGTTCTCAGTTGTATAATATGTGCATTGCCTGCAGAAAGCTCCAGGCTCACTTTTTGCCTCCCGAAAGAGAGCTGGGAAAGGCCCCTTCCTGGAGAACCAGTGCAACTCAGTGTAGATAATACTGAGCTCTCTGGACCATTTGTCTGATTTAGTATAAGCAGTGATGTCATGCAGGGGGTACGCGGGGGTACGCGAGTACCGGTTTCTAGGATTATGGCTGGCCCCGCCCATTCGCCCGCCCACTCGTCGACTCTGCCCCCTGCAACGTTTGAATTTCCTGCACGTTTGAGTTGCCTGCATGTTCTCAGAGCCAGCCAGGCAGGCAGGCAGCGAGCGGAGCCTTGCCTTGCCTTGCCACTGAAAAATGAGCTGCTCTGGGGTTTTGGAACTGTTGGGTCACCTTAACATGATGCCAGGCCTCCTTAACATGTTCTGGGGGTGCTGTGGAATACTGTCGCAACTGTTGGGTCAGTTTAAAATTGTCTGAGGCCTCAAAAAGGGCTTTTTTCATGTCCCTTCCTGCCACGACCTCACTTCTGGCTTATGATGTCACTTCTGGTGGGCGGGTCCCGACACGTGCCAATCAAAAGTGAGTACCTGTTCTTAAATCATTTAGATGACACCACTGAGTATAAGGAAGCTTCATATGCCTGCTTGTGCCAGAATGTGGACAGGGATACACATTTGAATGCTCAGTGAAAACAATGCAGGGCAAATAGGTGGCACAGATCCTCAAATGTACACTTACGTTTCCTGATCCAGGAAGTGATGTATGTATGGGCTGCACAAGTTAGTTATGGAAGAGTGGCGTACCCATTGCATGAGAGACAGCTCTTGCAGACATAACCTGAGATGTGTGGATGTGAAGGCGATCTGGCTGCAACATCTGTTGCCTCATTAATTGCCCGGGCTGATTTGGCTGACCCGGCTGGTTAGGCAGGTGTCCCCTTCCTCCCGCACCTCTCCATGTGTGTCCCTCCCGAAGCTGCATACTTGGTGGAAGTGGATGACCATCCCAGATAGAAGGAGTGTACCATTCTTTGGTCAAGGTTATACAATAGCTGCGTTTCCCTGCTAGAACCTCCAAACAAGCTCAGGGGATCTAGATGTGGCCAATTTCATCAGGAGTCAGTTGTGCTTGGCAGATCAAGAGGAGGCACCTACCTAGTCAGGTAGGGAGGTGGGATGAAGGTGAAGCCCTGCAAGGGGCTTTGCTTAGTAAATCAGGGGCAGTGTGTGTTAATAGCGCAATCCTAACCCGGAGTTAGGCAGGCACAATTAGGCCAGTAAGGTTTGGCTGACACAAGGTCCACCGCAAAGTGCATTTGGGCCACCGCAAAGTGCATTTGTGTATCAGGGAGGATGATGCACATCTCTGTGTTGGCCTCTTTGACTCCAAGGGTGTTCCAAACGTACTTTATGGTGTCCCTTGTGCTGGCCAAACTTTGCTGGCCTAACTGTGCCGGCCTAACTCCAGGTTAGGATGGTGCTCTGACACACACTGACAGTGTTTGGTAGGTCAGTTGTAGAACCAGATGGACAATGAGGTGGAGCCAACCCAACCCTTAGAATGTTTCTAATTCTTTAGAAGAAGGAAGAGGCATATAGGTAGGTCTAAGTAAAATAGACTGCTTCATGCTTTTAGACCTTCATCCTCAGATATTGGTGCATTCTCTGGAGACCTTGAGTGATCCTGAAATTTTGGGTCACACTCGAGACCAAGCAACCTCAATGCCAGAAGAATCCTAGGAATTACTCATAATTCTGGCAGCACTTTCATCCCTCAAGTCTAAATCCTACCAGGGCCTACAAGACATTTATCGAACTATAGAAGTCAGGTGTC
The DNA here is from genome assembly GCA_029204185.1 of Lerista edwardsae. NCBI lineage: Eukaryota > Metazoa > Chordata > Lepidosauria > Squamata > Scincidae > Lerista > Lerista edwardsae. Next base: position 48,292,126 of record JAJKFI010000003.1, read on the forward strand.
AAAATGTCAAAATAGATCCTGAATTTGCAACGTTGTCATTCCCATTAGGCAGTGCAAGAACTATTAATTATCTCTTTGAGAACTTTTATTCCTCGCGAAAGGCTCAAGATAGCAGTTCATTTCATCATAGGGACTGTTTTACCTGAAACTGTAATCTCGAGTCCTTTTACCAGTCAGAAGACTTGACAGGCAACCCAGCATGTTATTAATATATGTGATGGCTTCAAGTGCAGTATCAGATTTGCTCCTTGGCTTGGGGTATGTCTAGACAGCTTGTTTTATTAGATAGCAGATGGTTTGGAAATTGTTTCTAATGACAAAGCTAACTGACTTGAATATGACTCTTCTATTTCTCGAATCAGAGAAGATGTGGGCTTGGAGCAGAATAAGGAAACCCCCACACACTTGTGTAGCTAATGATAGTGTAGTCCGGTGCAGAGGGCAAAATGATGCCCCAGAAGTGACATCAGAACATGAAGTAGTATTTTCATTTTTCTTGGGTTTTTGGCCATAACGTTTGATAGAACAAAGGTATTACACTCCAATTTGTTTCATTGCATTCTGCATGAAATTCTGCATCAAGTGATATATAACATGAATTATTCCTAAAAAACTGCATTTTTTAACAAACCACGGTTACATGAAAGTTATATTTTTGTTTTCTGTTTTTTTTGGCCATAGCGTTTGATAGAGTAAAGATATTACACACTCCGGTTGGTTTCATTGCATTCTACAGTACATTCTGCATCAAATGGTCTATAACATGATGGTACTTTTCATACATACCAAGGTTTTCACCATTTTGGCCACTAGTGTCAAGCTCAGCTTGTTGCCCCCATTGGCTTATTGCCCGGTGCAGTTGTACCCTCCTACATTTCTTTAGCTATGCCTTTGACCCCACATCCTGTTTCAGAGAGAGAGAGAGAGAGAGAGAGAGAGAGAGAGAGAGAGAGAGAGAGAGAGTCCCTTTGGAAAATAAGCTGGGTACCACTGATGGACTCATCTTAACAAACTCTCCTCAATTAACAGATGTCCTTCCAAACAGAGGGCTTATGACATTAGACAAATAGGCCAATGATTTTCCTTTGTCCAATATTTCCAATTCTGTCTGACAAAAAAAAAATAGATTGTCTAACCACAGAAGGTCTTATTACTCAGCTGCACACATTCCATTAATTCGGATTCTGGTGTCTGGTAATTGCATCCTACCAGTTTATTAAAGGCTAGATGGATGTACAATATTTAGTCAGCTTGATGATATGAGCATGGTGACCTAAGAGACAAGACAAAAAAGCATGCTGGGAAATTTAACAAAGGAAGTCAGTGCATAAAGAGAGCTCACCCAGATTCCAGATTTCCTTCTGGGCATTACTATTGCCATAACACAATGTCTTGATTCAGTTTAATTTCAATGCTTCTGTCACATGCACTGCAGTCTTTAAAAAATAGCTCCTGCTATGTTCATGCTTCTGATGAATTTGCTGGTTTGGGTCGCTATAGCCCCTCTCTTTGGTCAGGTATTCATGAGGGCTAGAATAGATGGGTATGGGGCTAACCGAGCTCCCACAGCATGAGGTGGAGATTTTGAGGTTGGTTCAAATCCCAGAAGGGATCAGGAAAAAGAAAAATTTTAAAAAATAAAAAACGGGGCGGATTTTATCAGGCAGGAACCATGATGCAATGCAAAACTAATTTAAATGCATGGAGAACCCCCAGACAGATGCATCTTTAGGGGAGCCAATCACATGGAACCTGGAAGCAAAATTCAGCTGCTGGAGTGCAGGGAAATCAACACAGGGAAAACAATCAAATTGCTGAAATTGCTGACTCATTTCCAAGTCAGTGGCCTGAGGCAGGGGTGGCACCATTGATGCAAGACTCAAGTCGCAATATTGTCAGTATTGTCAATAAAGTATTGTCAATAAAGCAATATTGTCAATGGCGTCAGGCCAAAACGTGAAAGCCCAGGTTAAAATTTGAGTCACGACTCTGTTTTCCCATCTCTGCTAATCAGCCAGTAAATGTGTCTGCTATCGTCCTCTTTTATTTTATGAACTTCATCTTTGATATTTAAAACATGCAGCTTGTGACGAAGTGTAACATTAAACAGGCAATGATGCAGGCCAATCAAGCTTTCTGGAGTTATTACGAGTAATTTATTAAGCATGCTTTGCCGCTGTAAGTAAATAGACCTTTTCTGTACAGTAGACACTAATGACTGATGATAGTTGCACATTGCCATAGAAACTAGGAAGAGCTCATCCATAAATCAAAGGTTATAAAGCAAATACGCTCAAATGGTGTCATTAGAGATTGAAGTCACCCTAGACCAATTCTTTAAGAAAACACTCTGAACCAAGAGCACCTTTTGTATGCGCTTGTGTTGACGGAGGATTTCTCTGCACAGTGTTCCACAAGACAACTGATTAGATTATATGCATTTGTGGATACAGTTGTTCATGCCAGTGTGAATGACAGCCCAGGCTCTCTGTGGGATGGAAACCAAAGCACCAGTGAGTCATTGTGTATGATGCTGTTTCACACCAGAGTTGTTTGCTGTACATACTGAGTATGTGTGCAAATCAATACAAGAGACAAGGGAAAGGTATGTGTGGATAGCAAGATTGCTCCGCATGCATCTCAGCCAGATTGATGGAATCTCAGGTCATTTTGCCAATCCCTGTGGTTCATCTCGCCATTTGCCTAGACCAGAGTTCTTCCACCTGTGGGTCGTGACCGCAATGGGGTTGCAAAGCATCATTAGGGGGGAGGGTCATGCCAAACTCTCAAAGCCTGCACAAGAGAGGGCTTGATCCAGTCCAATCATGATACTGCCTTGTCAAAACCGAGTTCTTGATATAACCCTGCACAACCTCTTCTCTCTGTCTTGCCCTGCAACTCCTAAGGCCAGCCCTGCTCAGACTGCTGCCTCACAAGGCTGTTGTGAAAACACAAAGGGTAGGCAGAAACAGGGCAGGTTGGGGCAATGGGGGGAAGGGGTGGATTGGATCCCAGGAGGAGGGCAGGATCAGGGGTGGGTCCCCCGTCTCATTGTTTTTTAGCATTGTGGTTTGAAAAGGATTGAAGAGCATGAGTCAAGAAAAAAGTATCTGCAAGAGCTGGTCATAAATTTATCAATCAATCAATCAATCAATCAATCAATCAACCAACCAACCAACCAACCAACCAACCAACCAACCAACCAACCAACCAACCAACCAACCAACAGGTACTTATATACCGCTTTTCAACACGAAGTTCACAAAGCGGTTTACAGGCAAATAGTAATAACAATAAAGTTAAATGGCTCCCTGTCCCAAAAGGCTCACAATCTAAAAAAAAAAAAAGGCAGACCACCAGCAACAGCCACTAGAAAGACTGTGCAGGGGTGAAGAGGGACAATTACTCTCCCCCGGCTAAATATAGGAGGAACACCACTTGAAAAGTGCCTCTTGCCCAGTTAGCAGGGGTTATTTTAAAATTTTATTTTATTTTATTTTTCAAATTGTTATACTGTCCTTCCCCCAGGAAGCTCTGGGTGGGGTATGTGGATCCTTCCCTCTTTTGTGTCCTCACAACACCCCTTTGAGGTAGGCTAGGCTGAGAGATAACGATTGGCCCAAGAAACCTGTTTTTTTTTGGGGGGGGGGGGTAACGAAAGCTCAGATTCTTGTTGAACAGAATAGAAGAAGCAAGAGAAGAAGCAAGAAATAGATGATGATTCTTCTTGCTTCTTCTCTTGCTTCTTCTATAGATGCTACTTCTGACAATTTCTTCCTGCCTTTTGTTTTATATGGGCCAGCAATTAAATAGCCAATCTCTTGTCCTGGGAACTGAAGCTTAATAAGTGCTGTTAAAGATGAACCAGTGGCAAGGATCTAGGTTTACACATAGGCATTTCTGATGGGGTGCATATCTGCAGATGTGTCTTCTGGCATGTGAAGGTAACTCTGTTGAATTGGAATCTCCTGATCCTGCTTGAGGTACCCATCCCGCTTCGTAGTTTCAGTTCAAAGTCTCGGATGGGTTTCCCTATGCTGTTGCTAGGATACCAAGAAGATGTCTAACAAGGCCTGTGATTTCTTTTACTCCAGAAAAGTCTGCTTTGTTATGGTAAATGTAGTTTCACTGAAAGTGGGCGTTGTAGGATTTATTAACAGATTCTGCCGCACTGGCAAAACTGAATACTTCAAAAAAGGAGAGGGCATTTAGGCTCTCAGACTCACTTCCTGTTCTATGCACAATGGTCCCATATGGAGCCTGGACCAATTTACATCCTGAACCCAACATAGGGTTTCACTGATGCTCATCATTCTTCATTCAAATGGACTAAGAGGGCACATTGTGCATGCCTTGCCTTGCCTTCCATGTCAGGTTGTGACATTTCCTAGACCGGAGGCCCCTGAGACCCATGCAAGCAACAGTGGTAGGAGCCCAACTCACTCGAACAGCCCAGGTGTGTGAGTCAACACACCTCTGACTCAGAGGCGTTTCTATAGGGATGGCAAAGCTCTAAGTTTTGCAAGAAGCCTTACCCTGTCATGTAAATCCCTCCTCTCCCTTGCTGCTGTAGCCAGTAAGCAACGCCAAGATGTTGCTGTTCCCTGTGAGGATTGGCTAAAACGGTGCAGGAGAGGAGTGATTTCTACTGCAAGGTAAGGCTTCTTGCAAAACTTAGAGCTTTGCCATCCCTGTAGAAACGCCACTGCTCTGACTTGACTCACAAGTCACCTGCCTTTGCGACTCTACCCATGGTAAATTTAGAGTAGAGCACCTGCTTCCAGATCACCCACTAGCTTTTCCGGGCAACAAAACTAGGTTTTTCTGCAGAAGTGGCAGCAAAAAAAAGTTGAAAACTCAAGTCATTCAGAGTCCCCCCAAAACGAGGGTTTGAGTGACTTGATTCAAGTCACCCCAAATAGAGTGGCCATCCCTGCAGATGAATATGCAGAATGGGGAACAGGATTATGCCATGGCCCATTGTCTGCACTTCTCACCCTTCTCATGAAAGGGTAAAAGAGCCTAATAGCACAATCCTAACCTGGAGTTAGGCCGGCACAGTTAGGCCAGCAAAGTTTGGCCAGCACAAGGCCCACCGTAAAGCATGTCTGGACCACTCTCAGAGTCAGGGAGGATGGTGCATGTCTGTGCTGGCCTCTCTGACTCCGAGAGTGCTCCAAACTTGCGCTACAGTGTCCCTTGTGCCTGTCAAACTTTGCTGGCCTAACTATGCCGGCCTAACTCCAAGTTAGGATTGCGCTCTAAATCGCTCCCCCCTCCCTGCAATTGTGAACATAGACATCATGTAGAGTTTGTTCAGACCTTCTACTGAACCTATAGAGTTTGGGCTCCATCCCTGTGCAGGTTATTTATTAAACTTTTGCGATTTTATACCACCCTTCCTCCAAGGGGCTCAGGGTAGTGCATATGGTTCCTTCCCTTCTTTTGTCCTCACAACAACCCTGTGAGGTAGGTAAGGCTGAGAGATAGTGACTGATCCAAGGTCATCCAGGGCACTTTGTGGCTGAGCAGGGATTTGGACTTGGATCTTCCCAGTCTAACTCTGAAACCTCTATGCCATCCTGGCTCTCATTATATGCAGGACAGATTCAAATTCCAACCTGCTAAAGACGAGCAGTTGTTGTAGATAAAGTGAATGGCCTTCATTCTGCCAGGAACAACTAGAACAGAGAAGCAACTGGCAGTGTGGAAGTTCTGCGTCCCAGTGGGCAACATAAAGGGGCTGGAGTCTTTGTGGCAGGTCCTTCTGTATTGGTAGATGGTGGAAGACCTGTGCATTTCAAGGCGTTAGTGGTCTGCACTAGTGCTTCCCAATAGTCTGTTCTATCATGTTTCAGTTGAGTTTTCTGAAATTGCTGAGTCATGCTTAGTTAGCATTCACAGCTGCTAATAGCAACACCTCTCTTGGTGTTGTCATGAGATGTTCTGAGCACCAAGCCAAAGCCACATGCCTAGATGAGGCCACCTGTCAGGGGAGTTGCATCATACACTTTTTCTCCCTGCAGCTGTGTACAAGCTATATATTTACAATATACAATTGTAAATGCAATTAAGTGTGCGCCTGGCACCATTGTGGGCAGCTGCAGATGTGCCACATTCAAACTTGTCCATGAGAGGACCATGTCGAGAGAAGGAGGTGCCACTTCTATTTTGAAGGGCATAAAAACACTATGGGCGCAATCCTAACTTGCGCTGGAATGGGCAGGCCAGCGGGCCTGGTCCATATCCAGAGCAAGCTGGGAGCAGGCAGAAGCAGTGATGTCATGCAGGGGGTACGCGGGGGTATGCGAGTACCGGTTTCTAGGATTACAGCTGGCCCCGCCCATTTGCCCGCCCACTCGTCGACTCTGCCCTCTGCAACGTTTGAATTTCCTGCATGTTTGAGTTGCCTGCATGTTCTCAGAGCCAGGCAGGCAGGCAGGCAGCGAGCGGAGCCTTTCCTTTCCTTGCCACTGAAAAGATGCCAGGCCTCCTTAACATGTTCTGGGGGTGCTGTGGAATTCTGTTGCAACTGTTGGGTCAGTTTAAAATCATCTGAGGCCTCAAAAAGGGCTTTTTTCATGTCACATCACTTCTGGCTTATGACGTCACTTCCGGTGGGCGGGTCCCGACACGTGCCAATCAAAAGTGAGTACCTGTTCTTAAATCATTTAGATGACACCACTGGGCAGAAGCCTTCTCACAAACGTGTGCCAGGCCGTTGCTTCTGTTTCCCATTGCCCCAGCATGATCTGTGCCTTTAATCCTTGGGAGGAGGAGAGTGTCTGCCAGGAGCAGGTTTCATCTTGAAAGATAAGACACTACTGTGCAGAGCGGAAAGCTCCACACCATGTGAGGAATGCATTTTCGGAATGCCAGATCTGGTCCATGGGCCGGGTTTGGCAAAGATTGGTTTTTAGATTATCACAGTGCCGCCAACATGCACATTACTGGAGACCTTGGAGTAATGCTCTGCACTGGACACCCCTCATCCCAATAGTACATTGGGCACTATCACTCTCATCAGTTCTGAGTGGTCAGAACGTTCTGTGTGGGCCCTCTCAAGGAAACAGCCAGTTCCTGAACTGGCTAACATTTCATGGCACCCAAACCACAAATGAACCTGGAAGAACTGTAAGTAACAGGAATGCTTCCTCTCCATTCCCCCATCTCCTTCACATGCCAGAGGAAAAGATCAAACCCTCCTGGTTTTGATTTTTAACTAATTACAACTCTCATTCACCAATCAGGATCTGAAAGGACAGTGTAACCCTGGTTTGTTTGAACAAGCTATGGTTCAAATTAACCACGGTTGGCAGAATCTGGATCACAAGTAGAGCTACAGTATAGTTCAGGGGCCTCAAACTTTGGCCCATGCCTCCCTGATCCTTTCCTGGCATGAGCAGTGCTTTGCGTTTCACCAGGGAAGCCACAAACAAACCCTGCTACAACTCCCAGGGGTTTCTGTGCCCAGCCATTTCTGGGGTCTGCTGCTCCAGCAAGCTGCGTGCCTGGCATTCCATGCATGGGCAGCTGGCCACAAAGACCCTTGGGAGCTGTAGTAGGGTAGCAGCTGTAGAGCTGTAGCAGCTTCCCCAGCAGAATGCCAAGCACTATTCACGCCGGTGAAGATTTTCCGTGCCGGGGAAGACCACTGGTTTAGTTTTAAAGCAAAAGCTTTCCATCTCCTCCTCCAGCGCATAAAAGGGATAAGATGTAGGTGGTGCTCCTGCCACCTCATTCACAGTAACGTAAACCCCAGTTTTAAAATGTTCATCTGGACAACCCCTTTATCACGGCTTCTCTCTTTACGCATCACAGGGGATAAAACAGAGGAGGCCCTCAATGCTTTCAGGCTTTGCTGCGGCACAATCCCTTTGCTAGATACTCTTGCTCAGACAATTATGGTGTCACAAGCTGAGAGTGGGCAGCTCACCCCAAAGTTATCATTTCAAGCTGTCACTCCAGAGATGAAGAAACAGGGCAATGAATCATATGCCATTTGAAAGTTCCCTTGTTGCAATGGTGGGAGTGCAACTGTTTGGCAGGTTTTTTTTCCAGCAGAAACTTTATTTCTGCCAAGACCAAAGGCTCACCAGCAGGTCACACAAATCACCTTGGCAAGGCACTTATCCTGCCCACACAAAACCAGAACAAAGCAATATATTATTATTAATCTCTGCTAAGTACGAGCTCCATCTGGTGTTCCTTGAATACTGAATAGGCAATGTACTTAGAATGGCTTTATTCTTTTCTTTATTTTTTTACATTTTTTTTATCTACCCCTTATATTTCAGTGTCCATGGTCTATTCTCAAGCACATAATAGCAGCCGCGTCATACGTCAGAATATGTTTGATCAGGTGGCTGCCTGTCCACACACCAAATCCGAGATGTTTACCTGTAACAACAAAGGGCGCAATTCGGATTTGGGCACTGCAGCAAGCAGCAGTGCCAGCTCGCAGGCGCCGATGCACCCGTCAGATGTGCTGGTTGAGCGCCAGCTTAGCGGTGCCGGCGGAGGCCACGTGCCGGGGTGGGCGGGAGTCATAACGGGGCGCTCCTGTGGGCAGAGACAGGACACGGCCATCTCGCCATATCCAAACCCCTGTCCCTGGGCTGGGTGGTCCCGATTCAGGCCGCTCCTGGACATGTGGACCTGTGCCTGCTATTTTCCAGGTGCAGAACTGAGCAGCCCCATAGGGCTGGCTGGGGCGTACCTAGGGGAAAGGGGAAACACCCACTTTCCCCCACTGAGCTTCTGCTGCCGCCTGCAAGGAGCGCAGCATGCTTAGGAGCCCAATCCTAACCTGGAATTAGGCTGGCACAGTTAGGCCAGCAACGTTTGGCCAGCACAAGAGCCACCATAATCAATCACTATCAGTCACTAGTATTTATATACCACTTTTCAACACAAAGTTCACAAAGCGGTTTACAGGCAAATTACATTAAAGTTAAATGGCTCCCTGTCCCAAAAGGGCTCACAATCTAAAAGAATGGAGAACGCCACCAGCAACAGCCACGAGAAAAGACAATTGCTCTCCCCCTGCTAAATATAAGAGGACACCACTTGAAAAAGTGCCTCTTGCACAGTTAGCAGGGGTATAAAGCATGTTTGGACCACTCTCAGAGTCAAGGAGGATGGGGCATGTTTATGTGCCAGCCTCTCTGACTCCGAGAGTGGTCCAAACCAATGATGTCATTCAGGGGGAACAGACCAGAAAGGGCGTTCCGGATCCTAACAGGCTCCGTGGCTGGTTCCGGGTTCCCGACAAGTTCCAATCAAAAGTGAGTTCCTGTTCCTAAATCATTTGAATGACACCACTGGTCCAAATGTACTTTACAGTGTCCCTTGTGCTGGACACTGGCCTTACAGTGCTGGCAAACTTTGCTGGCCTTACAGTGCTGGCATGACTCCAGATTCGGATTGCACTCTAGGATGCAGCCCAGCCGCGCCGGCCTGGCTATTCCAACGCAGTTTAGGATTGGGCTGCCCATCCAGCTCTCTGCAATACTTCCTGTTTTCAAATACAGAAAAGGTATGTTTCTTTGCACTGATCTGTATGGCAGCCACCCCACTCTGTCACATCATGTTGTCGCTTGGACCTTGCCTACTGAGCCAGGCTCTACAGGTGCTAGTAACAAAACAGGGATATAAGGTTCCATACCTGGCCTTTTAACAGAGGTCTGCAGCGGGCTAAAGGAAGAAAAGGGGAGTTTGGATGCTACATTTAAGAGACTTAATGCATTGCCAGCACTGAAATAAAAGGGGAATGTTTGCCTACTCCCTCTGGTGGGGAAATTCTTCCTGCTGATATACTATTTTGCTATGAGCAGAAATTTACATGGGAGGGAAAACTTTAAATAGGAAAATTGCTCCCATCTGTAGCCAGAAAGTGTACTGTTCCCACAAAAAGATTTATTATCTGATCCTTCTAATTTACTCTCAGCTCCATTCTTTATTTGTTTTTTTCTGCAAAAGGATAAAAACTGGGCTGGGAAGAATCCCCCCACCAGTGGCGTTTCTAGAGGAGGCGGGGAGGAGAAATGCTTTGCTCTCCAAGCTGAGAATGGTTCAGAAGGCGATGGCGAGGGGCCGCCTTACACAGGAGCTCAGGCTCCTACAAAACCTAGTGTTTTGCCCCATCTAGGAATGCTACTGCCCCATCCCATTCAATGTAAAAAGTTAAAGATTTCCCCACGACTGCATGGTCTAATCATGACCAACTGTAGGGGGCGGTGCTCATCTCCGTTTCTGAGCCAAAGAGCCGGCGTTTGTCCAAGGACAAGCTTTTGTGGTCATGTGGCCGGCATGACTATATGCCGTAGCGCACAGAATGCCATTACCTTCCCACCAAAGTGGTACCTATTTATCTACTTGCATTTGTACGTGCTTTTGAACTTCTAGGTTGGCAGGAGCTGGGACAAGCGACGGGAGCTCACTCGAGTCTTGAACTCCCAACCTGCCGGTCAGAAAACACAGCAGCAACAGTTTAACGTGCAGTGCCACCATGCCTATTCAATTGCCTAGCAATCAAAAGAGGATTAACTCTAATTGCAACAATCTCTTAGAATTCTGTTAAGAAAGGAATCTACAAAAAATGGGTTACAATAGCCCCAGATATATAAGGGAAAAAATCCAGAACAGATGACGCAGTAGTGTATCTGTGGGGAGCAGGCGATGGACTGTAGTAAATATTACATGCCATGTAAGTGGCCTCTCCCATTCGCCCTTGGAGCCATTCTGGGCAGCAAAGGCAATGCAGTTGTTGTTGCTACTCAGAAAGGCTCCAAGACCAAGTGGGAGGGGTCGCCTGCACAGTGTCTGCAATACTTACCACACCAATTCTTTGGCTCCTGCAATACTTACCACATCTCCCGTCCCTGTAACTCCGCTACTGAGATGAAGTGAGAAACTTGTAATCTGGCTTCTTTCTTACTAACCCCTTTTATTTCCTTTTTGAATGAGTAGAAGGGAGGAAAGTATTTTGTTACCAGATTGCACAAGATGTTTATTTTGGGTGTCATGTTTGTGACCACATTTGGGTTTCTTTGATCGTCATTCTACCTATCTGTGCTCCAAGAGTCTGCATAGGGTCATCTGTTTTGTGTTTGAAGCTACTGCTAGTGATTTATGGCACATTCTACTTTCATACATGCAGATCATAATTTGATTATAAGGTCATCAATAACACACAGAGTACAATCCTAACCTGGAGTTAGGCCAGCCGGCACAAGGGACACCGTAGAGTATGTTTGGAGCACTCTCGGAGTCAGAGAGGCCAGCATACAGACATGCGCCATCCTCCCTGACTCTGAGAGTGGTCCAAACATGCTTTACAACGGCTCTTGTGTCAACCAAACTTTGTTGGCCTAATTTGTGCCGGCTTAATTCCAGGTTAGGACTGCACTCACTCACTCACTCACTCACACACACACACACACATGTGTACAAATCCTGAGCAGTAGAATTTTTCCTATCCTGTTAAAGGCACAGGAGCTGCCGAGAGTAAGAGTGGCTTGACAAATTCCTCTTGCATTTGCCTCTCCTACCAGACACTACCACTGATTCACTTACAGTTCAATTCTAGGTGTGTCTACTCAGAAGTAAGTCCTATTGTGATAAATGAAGCTTACTCCCAGGACAGTGTATTTAGGATTGCAGCTACTTAGGGCCAAATCCTATCCAACTTTCCTGCCTCAATGCAGCTGTGATGCATCCAGCGGTGGCATTCAGCCGGAACGCTGGGCAGGAGGAACGGGTGAGCGGCAGCTCGCCCATAGCTTACCGCTCTGTTTCGCTGTCTTCCCCGCCCCCGCGGATTGCCTCTTTAAAAAACATGAAGGCTGCACTATACACAGGGTGCAATCAGCGTTGTCATTCAGCCGGAACACTGGGTGGGAGGAACGGGTGAGCGGCAGCCCGCCCATTGCGTTCCGGTCCGTTTCGCCGTCTTCCCCGCCCCCGCGGAAGAAGAAACAGAGCGGCGAAAAGGAGCGGAAAGCTACGGGCGAGCTGTCGCTCACCCGTTCCTCCCGCCCAGCGTACCGGCTGAATGCCACCACTGGATGCAGCCCCCGTAGCATATATCTTGGGGAGGCCTTCTTGACAGCCCTCCCACCCCAGATTGCAGTGCACGCCCTTGTTGGCACAGCTGCATCAGTACTGCAAAGTTGGATAGGACTGGGCCCTTATGATCCCACATTCCCAGATTATACTGCTTACAGCGCAATCCTACCCCTCCGCTTGCATCAATGCTATGTCATAGCGTCAACGCAAGGGGCGGAGCGCCGGCACATGGGTGCCGAGCAGCACCCCCATGTTGGTGTTCGTAGCGCTGGCTTCAGAGCACCGATGGAGAGCCTCCCTTGCACCTATTGGATTGGTGGAGGAAAGGAGGCTGGGGGCGGGATTTGGGAGGGATGTGGGCGCGCTTGGGAGGTGGCCATACGTCCACATCCTAAGCCTGTCTGCGAGGCCTGATTCGGGCCGCGTGGTCTCCTCGGATTTACGCCCGCTCTTTAGCAGGCACAGATCCGAAGAGCACATAGGGGAGGCTGGAGCCTCCCCTATGGTAAGGGAGCGAACACTCCCTTGCCGTGGGGGGGGGGGCTCCAGCCTCTCCTGTGCAGCGTTGAATATGGCGCTGCCGAGTCAGCGCTGCATAGGATTGCGCCCTTACTCAAAGTAGTGTAAATGCAGAATCAAATACAGAATCAACACATGTTCAATAAAAATCACTGATAACTTTTTAATAAGCTACGATGAAAAAACAGTGAAATGGGTTAACAGTCTCACCTGCTTAACCTATTTGAATAGCTGTTGTGATTAGTGTGGCTTTTGGTGTTCTCAGAAAATTTAGTAAGCTTTTGCTTTGCCCTTTCCAATGATTTAAAAAATATCTTGACATCTCTCTATTATTTGAAGGAAACAACCACGAAGGCCACTCACAACCTGTCAGCCACATGACACGACACGTGCTAAGTTTTTAAAAAATAAACCTGTGCTAGCAAAATAGCTGACACAGGTTCCCATGGATCCACCCCATGGAATCCGGTCCAGGACAGGTGTTAAGATTCAGCAGTGGCCACTGCCCCAAGTCCACTACCTTCCTGGACCCAGAGCCCAATCCTATTCACGTCTACTCAGCCATAAGTCCCATTTTAGTCAATGGGACTTACTCCCAGGTAAGTGTGGTTAGGATTGCAGCCCCAATCTCTTCTCTCCATCGTCTTTTCCAATGTTTACTTGCCATTTAGTGACGAATTCCTCTTCGGCGTGCAGTTTTGCTTGTTATGAATGTTTTTAGCCGTCTTCAAATGAGATATGGCAGTGAGTAACTTTCATGGTTTCTTCTTACCTTCAGTCGATTTCTTTTCATTATGGAATTTGTTATCTGAGCCAGGAAGGACAGGACCTTCAAACAAAGAAAGAGATAATCTGTATTTATCAGATCTTCCAAGAGGAAGAAATCAACAACTACCTCAAAAATGAAATTAAAATATGGTTTTCCCCAAAGGAAGTTGCAGCATATACAATTTGTAACACTGAAAGCATGTTTTTTTTTAAAAAAAAAAGACACACAACCCACGTAATCCTAAAAGCACTTGAAAATTCCAAGTCAGATCTCTAACAGATGTTTGTTTTGTAAACATGGACCACAACCTTACCGAGTCGTGCACAGTTAAGAGCTCTCCAATTCAAATGAGTGTAACTGTGCATTGGATCTTGGCCATGGCTTTGTTTGGTGTGGTTTGGTTATTAATTCTACGTTGTCAGAAAAGGGTGCCAATGACAGCATCCTTTTTTTCATTTTCCGGATATATATATTAAATAAAATCTTATATATAAGATTTACCGGATCTTATATATTATAATATAGTATACCATAAACAAAGTTCTACAACAGCTGCAGCACTGAGAATTATGACAATAGTGCAAATGATTTTAAAAAATGTTGTACTAGATTCGGCCGTTTTACTAACCCATGTTAGAATTTTCAGAGCAACATGCTTATTTAGGTTCCAATAATAACAACATGTGCTCTACTCCCCTCAACTGGTTTCCCCCAATTCCCTGTTCAAACCTAGACTGCTATCTTTTCTACTGTGCCTAGATGTACATCACAAAGCCTGTATTCGCCTCCGAATGGCGTTACCAGGAAATGAGCTCTCAGCCAGTGGAAATATGTGCTGCCAAGTATAACATTCCTAAGTAAATATGGAAACAGAGATCATTGTTTATGGTCCACCTATTCACCCATCCTAGTTACAATGCCCTCAAGCTTCTAAAATGCTGGGAAGTTGAAGGTAAAAAGGACAGAAGAGACTGCTCATTTTTGTCCTTTCTGCTCTCAAGCAAGGCACATGCTCTGAAGCGATCAAACTTCCAGGGAACTGGGAGCATAGCTGCATAGCTGAGTTCATATCATTAATGCATGAAACCAATATCGGAGCACAGAATGGGATTGGGGCCCCTTGACTTCTTTTAAACAGGAACGATGTGGCATCCACATCACTGCCTGCTAATTTGATCACTGCCGGCTAATTCTGTTGACTGGAGAGAATGAGGAACACCTGTGAGTACTGTTGGTGCTATAAGGAATGTATCCAAATGCTTTTCAGAACACGAACTAAGATGAACATGTAGGGAAGATCTATTTCATATGCTGGGACCCTGTGTGGTGACCCTAAATGTAAGCAATTAGGGTCACCACACAGGAAAGGAGAGAGGAGGAAAAATTCAGGGATGGGAAGGTATCTGGATTTTGGATTTTTCTAGATTTTGGAATAATTGCATAATATAATGAAAAATGCTTCCTCTTGCTCTTTTCACTGTTACCCATTAGGATGTCTGCTGGTCTCTGATGTTTTTCAACAATGTCTTTATAGGCACACACCATAGAGCAGGGAATAGCGCTTACAGCCTGTCCATGGGAATGAAAACAAGGCCTTCTTTGTACAGAAAGTTTTTAAAATGTCTTGGACAAAGATGTCTGGGTTTTAGAATAGCCTGTATTTCAGATATGCCGATAAGGGGTTGTCTACCTGTAATTATAGAGGGAATGATGATGGTGCAGGCAAGGGGAGGGTGAAGAAGGATGTAGGGAAACCAAGAGGGTTGCCCAGGAGAAATGAGGTGAAGAACTGGGGATTTGAAGTTAGCAGGAAGGAAGGAGGAGAAGCGGTGGGAAACAAAAAAGAAGCAAGAAAGGTTCCCCCAGTTCTGGCTGCAGCTGGATTGTTGTTGTTGTTCAGTCGCTAAGTCGTGTCCGACTCTTTGCGACCCCATGGACCACAGCACACCAGGCCTCCCTGTCCTCCACTAGCTTCCGGAGTTCGCCCAATTTCATATTCATTGCTTCGGTGACACTATCTAACCATCTCATCCTCTGTCGCCCCCTTCTCCTTTTGCCTTCCATCTTTCCCAGCATGAGGGTCTTTTTCTCATCAGGTGGCCAAAGTACTTGAGCTTCAGCTTCGGGATTTGTCCTTCCAGGGAGCAGGCTTTTTCTTCCTGTAGGATTGCCCGATTGGCTCTCCTTGCAGTCCAGGGGACTCTCAAGAGTCTTCTCCAACACCATAATTCAAAAGCATCTATTCTTCGGCGCTCTGTCTTCCTTATGGTCCAGCTCTCACAGCCATACATTGCTACTGGGAAAACCATAGCTTTGACTATGCCAACCTTTGTTAGCAGGGTGATGTCTCGGCTTTTTATTAAGTTGTCTAGGTTCGCCATAGCTTTCCTCCCAAGAGGAAGAGGCAGCTGGATTATGGTTCTCTGTAGCCTGAGCCAAGAAATGTAGGGGGCCGTGAAATCATTTTAATTCCTTGCATTGGGAGAGCGAGTCACCTGTCACTCACACCAAGTAATCCCTCTTTACTGGCACAGAGGCTGCTGAAAAGGAGTTAATTTGATAGCCTAGCTCAGGTGTCTCCAAACTTTTCAGTATGAGAAATTCAGTATATTTTATATATTTTTGTCATTTGAAATTGTTTTCAAAATGTTTGAACTTGGCTGTGCAGTGGGTGAGGGCAGCAAGGACTGGAAACCCTTCTTTTGTGTTTCTTTATTCCAAGGTCTTTACTTTTGTGACTTTCTTTACTCCAAGGTCAGGAAGTTTCCAGGATATGGCTATTGTCCACAGGGTCAAATGTGCCACGGTTGCTGAGGAAATTTTCCAAGAGACCAAAGTCAGGCAAGGTTTCTCCCATCTTTAAGACCAGGACCCACTTTCTAGAATGGCACTTGTGTTGGGACTCACAGGAAGTGATGTCTAATCTGGAAGTGATGTCATAGCCAGAACTGACATCATCAAGCAGGAAGTGCCATCATCATGACAGAATAAAACAACACTCTTGGACTGCAAACTGGCAACCTTAGACTGCAGCAATTACACAACCACTGAAACAGATCCCTGACATAAAGCACAATTCCTGACAGAAAGCAAGATTAGGACAAAATGTTATATAAAAGCACAACTAAAAACAAAATGAAAAAAAACTCTCACTTGAAAATTCAAACTGTTAACACTCACAAAAGGAATCTAGCAAAAGTAAAGTTTGCAGCCTCCAAGATGGTGGCTCCCAGCTTTCCACAACCCCACCTGATATCAGACTGCAACCCACCAAGTGAGTCCTGACACACAGTTTGAGAGACACTGGTCTAAAGTATGGCCTTCTTTGTGCAATCTTATCATCTGCCCAACTTTAATGTTACTGGATTGGGCTGTGCTCTCCTGGCAGGCACCAAGTTTACCAAGTATACAAGCTGGTCATTTTTCACACATTCAAATAAAAGAGGACCGTAAAGTGATCGGCCAGCTTAGGTCCAAGACCAACCAGCAGACAAGTCAAGCAGAGGCTCTGCAGTTGATAAGCCTCCAGCAAGCTGCCACGGTACTGACCTCAAGTCACTGTCTTTGACATACACTGGAATTACACCTTTATTATATACTGCCCAAGTGGATGCACATACCTGAACATGATTTAGGCTCCCTTCCAGAACATATTTATGCATCTGCCATGCAAGACCCCAAGAATGAGCTTAGCGGGTGGGAATGAAGCACATCAGTAAATCACAGAAGCTTTCCCGTCCTCAGCCTTCCTGCCTGTCTACATAAAGCTTTCGCCGACTTCTCTGCCTGGTAACTGATGCACAGAACCAGGAGCTCTGCAAAGCCCCTGGCCATTTTTTGTGGAACTGGTGCTCTATTTTTAAACCTCTCTCATAATGGTGACTAACGACAAATTTCCATTTCACAGTTTCTTGTGATATCCGCCTTTGTTCCTAATCCACCCAAGCCTGAACAAGTCTTTATTTGTGCCTTCGGTGGAGCTAGTTCAAAGTCATCTACAGAACTGCTGATGGAAGCCATGGTGAACCCAGACTGCAGTCACAGGCTACCTTTGCCAAACACGGAAATCGGTAGTGAAAAAAAAAAAAGAATCATGCCAACCTGGTTCTGTCCTCCAAAACAATAAAGCAGTGTTATTTAAACTGTGGGTCGTGACCCACTTGGTTGGTCATGACCTGATGTCAGATGGGTCGTGGAAAGCTGGGAGCAGCCATCTTGGAAGCTGTACATGCTATATTCTTGCTATATTTCCTTTTTAAGTGTTAACAGTTTGAATTTTCAAGTGAGGTTTTTTAAAATTTTTGTTTCTAGTTCACTGCTTTGACATACTAATTCTTCCTAATCTTGCTTTCTGTCAGGGATGTTTCATGGTTGTAGTCAGAAGTTGGGTAGCCCAGCACCGAGACAATTAATGGTTAACAGCAGCTGATCCAAATTCTCTCTCTCTCTCTCTCTCTCTCTCTCTCTCTCTCTCTCTCTCTCTCATTCTCTGGTGCTGAGATTGACAAGACTATCATCTGTTGAAGTGTGGCAGTCTATCCTTCTAGTGTGGCTGACAAAGATTTATAAGGGTCTGATAAAAATGGGAAAGTGAAACCATGTCAAACTAAGACAGATCTGGGAGGGGGGTGATAGCAAGGCTCTCAGCTTTCCTAGACATAACGTTTTTGACAATTAAAGAGAATTAAAATTTCAACAAATAGCATATTTTTAATACAATCTCAGCTAAACTTCTTTGGCTAGTATAATGGCATTGTTCTTCTGTGAGTAGGGACCTAAATCTATGGAAATATTGTGTGTGAACTAACATTTCAGGATATTTTATCCTCTTGTTAGGTCTGGGTCCAGTCCAGGTGACCAGGTTCAAAAGAGGGACAAGAAAAGCTTCATGTGCTGTAATTAACTCTGAAACCTATTACATTGCAGCCTTATACTTCTTTATTCAAAAGAAGGTCCGATTGTATTCAGTGGGGCTTACTCTCAGGTAACCGTGTATACAGTTAAAGATGGGGGATAGGGGAACATCAGTGGTTTTGCTGCAACAACGTAAAAAAAGGGATTTGTTTAATGTTCCCCCATCTTTTTAGTAGAAGGGACATGGTGGCATGGTTAAACCGCTAAGTTGAGCTTGCTGACCCGAAGGTTGGCAGTTTGAGACCATGGGACGGAGTGAGCTCCTGTTGCTAGGTCCCAGCTCCTGCCAAACTAGCAGTTTGAAAGCACATAAAAAGCAAGTAGATAAATAGGTACCACTTCGGTGGGAGGCATTCCGTGTGCCTCGACATACCGGCCACATGACCACAGAAACTTGTCTTGTACAAACGCTGGCTCTTTGGCTTAGAAACAGAGATAAGCACCGCCCCCTACAGTCAGTCATGACTAGACCATTCAGTTGTGGGGAAACCTTTACCTTATCTTTTTAAGAGGCAATAGATCAGACAGATTCTAAAGAGAGAATGAGAAAAAGGAGGTGGACATTGTAACCTGTCCAATCTTCAACTCAAACACCTTTGTGGGAAGGTGTTTGAACTCAAGATTGGGCAGGTTGCAACATCAGCCTCCTTCATTCTGTCTTCAGAATCTGTCTGATCTAGAGCTCAATCCTACTCTGGAGTTAGGCCAGCACAGTTAGGCCAGCAAAGTTTGGTTGGCACAAGGCCCACCGTAGAGTGTGTTTGGACCACTCAAGGAGTCAGGGAGGATGGTGCACGTCTGTGTGCTGGCCCTCTGACTCCGAGCGTGGTCCAAACATACTTTACAGTGTCCCTTTTGCCAGCCAAACTTTGCTGGCCTAACTGTGCTGGCCTAACTCCAGGGTAGGATTGTGCTGTTAGTCTGATTAGCTTGTTCATGGAAAACTACGATGATGATAACTAAAGCTGTATGATGGGGTGGGGAAACTGTGGCTCGTGAGCCACATGCAGCTCTTTGACCTGAATGCAGCTTGTGTGAATATGTTGGCTGAGCTCCTTTTTACAGCACAATGAATATAAAAGGTACATATGAGACATTTCCAAGCTTTATAATAATTTACAGGGTATAAACTGAGAGTCCACTGGACTGAAGTATAATGTTCATGGTGAGTACATATATTTAAGAATTCAAATGCTTCTTCAAAATTGCTTCTCTCAAACATCTAGGGTTTAACGCAGTGGTCGGACCAGGACCCATTTTTTAGCATGGCCCTTTTGTCGGGACCCACCAGAAGTGATGTCATTAACCTGGAAGTGATGTTGTGGCAGGAAGTGACATAATCAAGCAGGAAGTGCTGTCATGGTAACATAATAAAACGACACTCCTGAAATGCAAATTGGCATTCTTGAACTGCAGCAATTAGACAACCATGAAACATCCCTGACAGAAACCAAGATTAGGACAAAATATGCTGTAAAAACACTGAACTAAAAACAATTTTTTTTAAAAACCCTCACTTGAAAATTCAAACTTTTAACACTCACAAAACAAATAAAACAAGAGTAAGGTCTGCGGTTTCCAAGATGGCTGCCCCCAGCTTTCTGCGACCCACCTGACATCAGGTCATGACCGACCAAGAGGGTCCCAACCCATAGTTTGAATAACACTGGTTTATCATATGTGGCTCTTACATTAAGCAAATTTGGACACCCCTGCTATATGACAATGAGCAACTCATTTCTATACTAGCAAGGGCTCAACCATGTTTTTGCTGGCTTCTAGCCAGGGTTTCTGTGGAGTGAAATACCAGAACATTGGCTTGCCTGAGTGCTGTTTGAGCTCCTCTTGGGCTCATCCCAGTCCCTTCCCTAACAAAAGGGTCAAAAGGGTGCTTTCCCGCTAGTGGTCCCTTCATAGGAAATCAAATGCTTTCTATGGGGAGACTTGCAAGTTTATTTCATATGTAATGGCTGTCCTTGACCAAGAGAACTCTCTTCCTGCTTTCACTTGGTCTGCTGAAGTCTAAAAGGCATTTTTTGGACGGGGAAGGGCTTGAATCAGTAGCAGAGTACATGCTTTGCATGCCAAACATCCCAGGGTTAATCTCTTTCATGTCTAGGTAGGACATAGAAAAATTCCTCTCTGAAATCCTGCAGAGGCATTGCTAGTCTCTATTGACAACACTGACCTAGATAGACCAATGGTCTGATTCAGTGAAGGACAAATTTGTAAGACAACAATCCTATACACCAGTGTTTCCCAAACTGTCGCTCAGGATCCCCTAGATGGGTTGAGAACCAATTTCAGGTGGGCCGCATAGCACCTAGGGCAGCCATCATTGAAAATATGGAAAGATGAGACAGTGGAAAGAGGGAGGGCTGGATGATTATTTTGCTTGTGCCAAGGTTGTAAATAGGCATTTTCCCTTTCTGATTCGTTTTGCTATTGGAAAATGGCTGAGAAATAACCCAATTTCTGCATTCTCAGGAAAGCAGCAGGCTCTGGCATCACAATGATGGCACTTCCGGCCATGACATCATTTCTGGTGGGTCCCAGGTAGATTGCCATTCTAAAAAGTGGGTCCCTGTTCTAAAAGGTTTGAGAACCACTGCTATGCACACTTGGGAGTACATTTCATTGAAATTAATAGGACTTACTTCTGAGTAGACATGTATAGGATTGCAGTAGATGTGTGTGAGAGAGAGAAGCACAAGCGGCTAGAAAAATGAACAAGGTAGTTTGCTAAATCCTTTCCATCCTTCTTTGTGTAAGGCAAAGGTATTTGCCATTGTGATTTGCAAAATTTGGAAACTAAAGTCTGCCCGTCTGCCATATGTTATAGACAAAACAGCAAAGAATGAACATATTTTATCATGTTTCAAATGTGTGTTTGTTTCAAACGGTTTCAGTATGGAAACAGCACTTTTTGAGCCTGGTAAATAAATTTAAACTGTTTTGCCTGGGGCTGAAAACGTGGCTGCATTTTGCTAGGAAAAATTGCAAAGAAAAGGAAACTGGCACAGAACACTCACCCAAATGAGAACATGGATCCATATCACTATTATCACATTTCATTGTACTTCCTGTCCTTTAATCTCTCTCATGTAAATTCACTGCTAATCATGATGTCACATTGAGAATCTCTCTCTCTCCCCCCCCCCAAACTGTTGCCAGAATATGTTCTGCTGCTGATGGCGCAATCCTAACCTGGAGTTAGGCTGGCACAGTTAGGCCAGCCAAGTTTGGCTGACACAAGGGACACTGGAAATCACCTTTGGACCACTCTCGGAGTCAGGGAGGATGGTGCACATCTGTGTGCTGGCCTCTCTGATACCAAGAGTGGTGCAAACATACTTTACGGTGTCCCTTGTGCTGGCTAAACTTTACTGGCCTAATTGTGCCGACCTAACTCCAGGTTAGGATTATGCCCTGATTGTGGTCCAAACATGTTTTACAATGTGTTTGCAATAGTCCTGGGCTAGCATAAGGGATTTGTGCCAGCCTAACACCAGGTTAGGATTGCGTCGCCCGTTAATTCAGCTAACATCAAGATCACTTATTCAGTGGCTTTGCTTTTCTGCTGCATTAAACTTCTCTTTTGGGCATCCATCCATCTTTTGTTAATTCGTGAGCTTGACATGCTCTGTGGATGACGCGATTATCGAAGCTTCCTCAGTTCTTGTAATGACACATGATAGGCTCAGGGATGTAATGTACTGTTATCACACTTACCTGAATGGATTAAATTATCCATCTTTCAGAGCACAAAAATACCCACTTTCTAAAAGCCCAACAAGAAGAATGATAGTAGATTGCAGAGGAAAATGTTTACCATTCACTAAAACAATGTGCAGAACGTTCAGAGCAATTAGGATTCCAATATTTGCATTTGATCAAAACTTCTGTGCCCCATCAAGACACATCATAGAAATTGGTTTCTAACTACTACTCATGCTGATCTGTGATGAATAATCTTTGTCTTGTAGGGTTACTGTTCGAAATTCCCTTCATCTGAATTTCCTCCTGGATTTTGCAATGTTGAATTACCTGGTCTTGTTTCCAAAATGGAACTGATGCATTAAGGATTCTCCATTTTTTCTTTTAATTTCCAGATGTACAAAGTCCTCTGCATGCAATTAGTGCACCTTTCGGTTCTTCATGCGTTTCTGCAGATTGATAAAACACTGCCTCCCCTCCAAAAAAATGTTACCTTGGTGTGATCATATGCATTCTTTTGGTGTTGGAGTTTTGTGTGCATTGATAAAAAATAAAAATAAAAATGCAAAATGCAAAAAAACAAAGAATGTGGGTGTACCTGCAGTTATAACAAGATACTGCTATGCACAAATGCATGGTCACATCAGTAAAAACATTGCACAAAATCATGTATATATTCACATTGTTTCAATGGTGGAGCCAGCTGAGTCTCCGCCCCGGAGCAAGGTATAATAATTGCTGTCCCCTGCGCCAGCTCCCTGCCCCCTGTGCTGCCCCTGCCATGCCCCCAGCGTCTGTTAACACTCCATTTTGAAGCGATCTGGGCACAGGGGCTGGTGGGCAAAATGCTGCTTACCGCCAACAGTGGCATGATGCACCTCCACACTGCCCCCTTCCCCTCCACTGGTCCACTGCCCGGAGGCACCTGACCCTCCAAACAGGTAGGATCACCACCACATTGTTTGCTTCTTTTTCAGTGTTCTATCAATGTTCAACTTAATCAAAAGCCGAGACATCACCCTGGCAAAAAAGGTTTGCATAGTCAAAGCGATGGTTTTCCCAGTAGCAATGTATGGCTGTGAGAGCTGGACCATAAGAAAGGCAGAGCGCCGAAGAATAGATGCTTTCGAATTATGGTGTTGGAGAAGACTCCTGCGAGTCCCCTGGACTGCAAGGAGATCCAATCGGTCAATCCTCCAGGAAGTCAAACCTGATTGCTCCCTGGAAGGACAAATTCTGAAGCTGAAGCTCAAGTACTTTGGCCACCTCATGAGAAGAGAGGACTCTTTAGAAAAGACCCTCATGCTGGGAAAGATTGAAGGCAAAAGGAGAAGGGGGCGGCAGAGGATGAGATGGTTAGATAGTGTCACCGAAGCAATGAACATGAAATTGGGTGAACTCAGGAAGCTAGTGGAGGACAGGAAGGCCTGGCGTGCTGTGGTCCATGGGGTCGCGAAGAGTCGGACACAACTTAGCGACTGAACAACAACAACAACAACGATCAATGCTCAAGTGTGCATTGGCAATGTGGAAAAGATGCAGAAGAATGGGAGGAATTGCATGACAGTGGAAACCTCACATGCTTCAATGCTGGAATTGGGGTGCGGTCCAAACTGTGACGTTGGGCCGACGCTAGCCTCTTGCAGATAAGTGCCTGCTCAGCTTCCCTTCAGGCTTGGGAACTTTTCAGCTGCTGGCCTCACCAAGAGTCCTTTCCAGCCTTCACCTTCTCCTGCCCCGGGGCCAGGTAGGTCTGCGGATGAACAAATTGATGTCCTTGCTTTTTGCCTCCGCCTCAAAGCCACCTGCAATGCATCAATAGCATGCAAACCATAAGAGAACAATAGAAACAGAGTGCAAAGTACAGAGAGATGGGCCAAGAACGTCTTGTTAAAAATTCCCCCTGCTCATCTCATTCCCAAAGCCTGAAGAGCAAATATGCCTTCAAGGAAGCGTCAGAAGAACAGGAGGGATGTGGTCACATTCAGCCTCTCTGGGGTGGGAATTCCAAAACCTGAGCAAGGCTGCAAAGCAGGCCTTGTCTCATGTGCTCAATCAGTCAAATTCTGGAAGGTGTCAACACACAGAGCAAAACCTGGCCTGCAGATCTTAATGAGTCTCTCCATATGAGAACAGACAGCTACTTGGCAGTTGTAGCAGTGAAGGCAAAGGTCACAACTATGCAGAACAACAACCTAGCACAGTGTTTCTTAAACTCTGGGTCGGGACCCACTTGGTGGGTCACAACCTGATGTCAGGTGGGTTGCAGAAAGTTGGAAGCAGCCATCTTGGAAGCTGCAGTCCTTACCCTTGTTATATTCCTTTTGTGAGTATAAACAGTTTGAATTTTCATGTGAAGGTTTTTTTTTTTATTGTGTTTAGTTCAGTGCTTTAACATAGTATTTTGCCCTCATCTTGCTTTCTATCAGGGATGTTTCATGGTTGTGTAATTGCTGCAGTTTAAGAATGTCAGTTTGCATTCCAAGAGTGACTTTTTTTATTATGTCTCGAAATGGCACTTCCTGCTTGATGTCACTTTCAGCTATGACATCACTTCCAGGTTATTGACATCACTTCCGATGGGTCCCTACACAAGTGCCATTCTAAAAAGTAGGTTCCGACCTAAAAAGTTTGAGAACCACTGACTAGCAGAAATAAAACGAGTCTAGCCTCTCACAGAACTAAAATTCCCAGCATTCCATGTGGAGAGGGAAAGGCTGTTCACCCTCTGCTATCTTGTCTGTACTGGTTGAATAAGGAGTGACAACAGCCACTTCTGTCTTCATTGTGGTTGGGGACAGTCCAGCCTGTTCAGTTTGCCCAGTCTCACCAGGCTTAGGAAATTTGCCATTGCTAATCTAAAACAAAACACCAAGAGCTTCCTCTATAAATTTTACTAATGCCCTCTGTTCAAACTGTCTGAATATTATACCCAGTGTGGGCAGAATGTGCTGCAGCGATATTTTTTTTTTAAGAATGTAAATGATTCCATGCACACAGTGGAAAAGGTGAAGCATCGATCCATCATATAATCAATTCCCATTTCCACCGAATGCTCCTGAATGAAATAGTTGCCTGTCTTGCTATTAGTTTGGCTCTCTTTTTCTTTCCAATCTTGTAGATCACTTTTAAAAGTTCTCCTATAACCCTGGTTGGTTGGAAACACTGTGAGAACAGATGGTGGTGTGCTAAAATATACTGTTACGAGAGAATGTCCAGTGCTGTAATAAATTAC
The DNA here is from genome assembly GCA_029204185.1 of Lerista edwardsae. NCBI lineage: Eukaryota > Metazoa > Chordata > Lepidosauria > Squamata > Scincidae > Lerista > Lerista edwardsae. The sequence continues at coordinate 48,317,349 of JAJKFI010000003.1, forward strand.
TGGACATGGGTATGTGTGATAAATTGTCTCTACTTTCAAGCTTTCAATGGGTAATATGAAATATTGGCTTTCAGCAAGATGCCCCGAACACTTTTGATTTTCAGCCGGTTACTCTACTGCCACAATTGATAGCTTTCCATGGGAAGGAAAATATTTCATCCAGTTTTATATGTCTTATATAAATTGGAAAGTGGAAGTACAGATAACAGGAAGGAGAAAGTGTGAACACCAGAGGAAGGCAGATACACAGTTGGCCAAGCAGCTGAAGTGTTCAGCTTTACTACATGTACTTCCTCCTTTTATTATTAAATACTCTGAGCTGATTTGCACAGCCACTAGGCATGGGGTGACCCCTAGAAACTGCATGAAATTGCAATGTCAACAGAGTCAGCACATATTTTCTTGGCCACACTAGGTAGATTAAAGTGTGATTCACGTACGCATCCTGCCAGTCTGTTTTCTCTCCTTTCCCATAGACGGAGATATTCCTTCCACAGAGAAGGAATATCAACCCCTTAATCAGTGGTGTCATTCAAATGATTTAGGAACAGGAACTCACTTTTGATTGGCACTTGTCGGGAACCCGGAACCAGCCACGGAGCCCGTTAGGATCCGGAACGCCCGTTCTGGTCCGTTCCCCCTGAATGACATCACTGCCCTTAATTGTACAGGAGAAAAAACAATGTGCTCGCAGTTCGAAAATACAGGTACAAATCTACACTGGTATAATCTGTGCAATGTGGCCTCACAGATCAATGGAAGGGATTGTGGATTTGTTTATTGAAGATCCCAGATATAATCCCTGGATCTCTTGCATTGCAGAGACCTCTGGGAAAGACTTCCTCCTGAGGCCCTGGAAAGGCAATAGTAGGCAGATTAAATCAGTGGTATAATCTCTCATCCTCTCTTGGAATCCTCTTTCGGAATACATCCCTCAAGAACTGTGAACTGGGATTGAGGAGGAGGAGAGGGACACTCCTCTCTCTTTCTCTCACTTGCTTCCCACATTTCCTCCAAGCCCCTCACAGTTGATTACATAGTTTCCTCATGCTTCTTACTTCATTCTCTTCAGGACCTTGTAAGGTGGATTAGGTTGAGACATAGTGACCTCACAGTTCCCAAGGTCATAGCGCCCCTTACCATGATTGAGTGAGGGCTTGAATTTGGGTCTCCTCGGCGGCAGCGTCGCTGAATGGTGTGCCATTCTGGAGCACAGCTTCCAGGGTCACCCGCTTAGCCCTCCAAATGTGGCCACTTGGTCCTGACCCTCTCACTTGCAGCCTCCCCCCAATCCAGTCATATCCGAAGGGTGTTTTCGGCCAAAAACCAGAAGCGACCAGAAAACTGGATGGCTTTGGGCCTTCTAGAAGCTTCAGAGGGCATTCTGAGGGCCAGGAAGACCGTGCACATTTTCAGTTTCAGGATGATTTGGTCCACTATTAAATAGGACATTAAACACCCAGAAAGGAGCACCACTTCCCATTCCAAGTGGTTAGCTCCCCTTCCCAGAGAGAATGGGGAGGTCACATCTAGCACTTCAATGGAAGATCAGCCATTTTCAGTAGCATCACAAAGCACCATAAGTATCAGCTAGCAGTGACATGGAAACTGTACAGTCCTGGACATGGGAACACATTGGCATGTGATTAGTGTGCCTCAAGCAAGCACACAGCCAGTGCAGGCAGCAGTTTCAAGCAATCATTACAAGGCCCAGCTGGTCATAGGACCCACATAGCTGTTTTCATGAGCAAGGCAAGATTTGGGGTTAGATGCACATTGTTACTGTGAATCAAAAAAATGCATGCTGCCAGAGCTCTGTGGGTTACAAGAATAAAGAACGGTTTTCAGAAATTGAAAGAACTGGAAGGCGAACATTGAAGAGGTTCAATTATCTCACGGATGCAGCGATATTGAGCAATTGCAGCTGCAGAAAAACACTTCACATCGACATAAACCTGGTATATGCTCTGAAGTAAAGGAAATAATACTGATAGGACCAGTTAACAATGCTGAACATGAGGAAGTTGGATTCCTTATCTGCAGTTCTGATATGGTCTTCATTCTTAAACTTGGGCTAGATTTTTTGACATAGAGGAAGGAGATGCTGGCATCATATCCTGATCCATTCTTGCCCCCTTGATATGGAAGGGTGCACCCATACTTATTATGTGACTACTCTGGCTTTTAAAGAATCTCAGTCTAGCGTGTGAGCTGTCTCCATTGAAATGTCTTGTAGCGTACTTGACATCGGCTGACGTGAAAGTTATGTCTGCAGTGATTAATCTCTGATGGCTCATTTACACATTTTCTTTTTATCATTTATCCAGTGCAATTTGCACACATGGCACTTAGGGCCTTTTCAGTGATGACAAGTCACTTGTGAAATCTTCTCCCCAGAGATGCTCACCTGTGGCCAGGTCTGCTGATTTGGGGGTGCTGCTCTATTGATGTCTATGGTTTTATTGATATTAATGTTATTTGTTGTATTATGGATGTTCTGTTGCCACCACCTAGCTGCCCCTGAGGCTACTGCTTCATCTGTCCTTCTAGATGGGCCGACCCTGAGGGCCCAATCCTAACCTAATTTCCAGCACCGAGATAAGGGCAATGCAACTCCAAGGTAAGGAAACAAACGTTCTCTTACCTTGAGGAGGCCTCCATGACTATTGCTCCACTGCAGGATGCCCTACTGGCACAGCTGGGTCAGTGCTGGAAAGTTGGTTCAGATTGTACCCATAGAGTGGTTACTTAGGATGAGCTATTCACTACAAGAAACCCAAAGCTGCTCTGCATTTCTTCATCCATCATTGCAACAAAATGCTGCACACAAAACATAGCACAATGCCATCAGGCTGTGTGTTTTTCTACCCCAGCCTCACATTAGTGGCTATTGTATTATGCTCTACTTACCAGCAAGAGGACAGGCTAACATACAGAGTAGAGGCGTCTCTGCTTTTCTTAGAGCAGCTACTTGGTTCCAGGACACAGCCTAAGAGCCCTTGATATAGACACCTTCCTGGAGATAAGCAGGGCTAGGTCAGGTGGATGCAGTCTGGGAGCTCCATATGACCACTTTGCATTCCAAGCTGTAAGAAAGATGGGATATAAATGTAATAAAAAATAGTTCTGCCTTGGCTAAGGACAGTAGCATAGTCAGAGGGGGGCAGCATGGTAAGTACTGCAGGTGCCACAATGTGTAAGCAGCCCAGTGGTGGTATCTAAAGCGGGAGGAACCGGAACGCTGGGCGGGATGTACGGTTGATGGGCAGCCCATCCGTTCTGTTCTGCCGCCTGCCCGCCCGCCGCGCGGGCTGCTCCTGGTTGGCATGCCCCACCGCTGCTCGCCCAGGCACCCAGCATGCCTCCCACCCGTCCCCCCCGGTGAGCAGGCGCCCCCTCCGAGGCCAGGGCAGCCTGCGCGGCGGGCGGGCAGGCGGCGGAACCGAACGGACGGGCAGCCAATCACACGTAAGTCCCGCCCAGCGTTCCAGTTCCTCCCACTTTAGATACCACCACTGAAGCAGCCCCTCCTGCTTGCTGTCAGAGCCATTCCAGGGAGTGGCAGCATTGTGCAGGCACTCGTCATCAGGGAGCACTTGCACATTGCCATCACTGCCTGGAATGGCTCTGACGGCAAGTGGAAGGGGCTGCTTGCACGGACATTACAGTGCCTGCAGGACATATCGTGCCATCTCCCCCCGCCTGGCTAAGCTCCTGGCTTGAGATTTTTTCAGCTGCCATCTTGGACTGAGAGATCTCCCAGTTGATGTGATGAGAGATTTGTTGGCTCCCATCACTACAAGTTGGGAGCGGGCAGGGCTTGTAACTCGAGGAAGAAAGAGATCCCATTATTAAAGACACAAGAGGGTGGAAAGCAGGGGCTTAAAACTAATTGAATCTGCCAGATGTTCAGTTATGCCGCCAGCTTGTTAGCTTAGGCATTCTCTTCGTCCACCCCACCTTCTCCTCTCCACCTCCACCGCATTCACATCACATACGATTTGGATCAAGATGGGATTTGTGCTTCAATAGATAGTGGTTGAGCTTACACAGTCTTTTGGAAAATTAAGGCTTGGCCCTAACACATGGCTTCTGTTTTGCTTCCTGTGAGACAGCCAAGAGCATAATCAGTGCATGCATTTCAAATAACAGAAGATGCCAAGGAGACTGACTCACTGTTTCCCATTTAATTAGGCTAGAGCAGGATGCGGGGCTCATAAACACATACTGGGGGACTTTATATGACAATTATTCACAAAGACTGGGAGCCTCCATTTTAAATGTCTCTCTGTCTTGTTTCCAGACTCCTGATTCCCTAAGCATGAGATTGAACCTGGCAGCGATCCAGTGGCAGCGATCCGATTCTTCAGTGACCCCTCCTCCATTAATGTAACCGGAGCTGCTTCTGATTAGCCACACGCCAGAGTGTGTGTGCACAATAATACTCACCTCCCCTGTATTTATCAAAAGAAGGATATGGGCCATGAACCCATGAAAGATATCTTATTAAGGGTGCAATCCTAACCAGCTTTCCAGCATTGACATAGCTGTGCTAATGGGGCATGTGCTGCATCCTGCAGTTGGGGGGGGGGGGAATAACCCTTTGCAAGGTAAGGAAATGTTTGTTCCCTTACCCCAGAGCTGGAAGGTCGGTAAGGATTGTGCCTGATAAGTATTGATATTCTTCTCATCAATGACAACTTAACCAGTGAGCTTCTTGGGTGGGGATTTGACAGGGCGCGATACTAACCCACTTTCTAGCACTGGGTTGAGGCCAATGCAGCTCTGAGGTAAAGGAACAAACATTCCCTTACCTTGAGAAGGCCTCCGTGGCTACTGCTCCATTGCAAGATACAGCACGTGCCCGCTTGGCACAGCTATGTCAGTGCTGGAAAATTGGTTAGGATTGCACCCTCAGTGACCAAATACAAAATTACTGCTACTGCATCACGTAGCCAAGACACTAGTGCAAAGTCACGTTTCATGTCGTGCAACAGCAATGGCGAGACAGCAGAGTGTAATTGAGAATTGGACCAGGATTGTGGGGAATCCTAATTCAAATTCCCAATGCAGCTGTGAAGCTTTCTGGGTGACTTTGGGCTGGTCATGCCATCTCTCTGCCCAAAGTTCCTAATGGGGTTCTTGTGACAACTGACCGTGTGGGATGGCAAGGCATGCGACTCTGAGTTCCTTGGAGGAGGGGTAGGAGGAGGGCAAACAAAATTGAGGGCCCAGTCCCAAAGGCCCTTGTCGCGGGTGGTACCAACTTTCCAGCTCCAGGGTAATAATAATAATAATAATAATACATGCATTTATATACCGCCTTTCTTAAGGTCACTAGATTTCTCTAATGATTACAACTCAAGGCGGTTTACATAGGCAGACTTTTTCACAAACCCGAAGGTTTTTACAATTTACAGAATGTTCTATCTTTCAAGAACCACATTCAAACAGATCTTTCTTTCTGGATTTAGCCTTCTTTCTTTAGCCACCCGTCTGTCGTCTGCTGGCTGATAAACGGCTTCCCTGCTCTCACCAGAGACGCAGCTGCGTTCAGCACACTCCTCCCACGGGCAGCTGAAACTCAGCTTTTAATCAGCCGCAGTTTGCAAGGTCTGCCGCTCACACAGACTTCCGGGAGTCTCGAGCTCACGACCTTGAGATCTTTAGTTGTTATCTTCGGGCAAACGGAGGCATTAACCCTCTCGGCTAAATCTTCTGGTAAGGGCAATGCAGTCAGGGAACAAACATTCCATTAGCTTGAGGAGGCCTCTGTGAAGGCCCCCCAATTGCAGGAGACAGCACACACCCCATTGCAGGGACGAACGGAGCCCCAAGTGCGCCCATGGCAGGGCAACGAAACCGCGCCCCCAGCACATCACCCCGCCCCTGTACGTCGCCCAGCCACGCCTCCCTGTGCCCAGAATAGCTCCATTTTATACCTTGATAAATGTATCTTGATATATATTTATATCTTGATCCACGGGGCTTGTTGTTTTTTAAATTGTATTGTTTTGTTTTAATTTTGTTTTATTGTATTGTTTTAATATTGTTTTTAAATTGCTTTTTAATGTTAAATTTTGTATTTTATTGTATTTTTGTATTGTAATGCCACCTTGGGTGCCTTCGGGCAGAAAGGCGGGATAGAAATCCAATAAATAATAATAATAATAATAATAATAATAATAAATAGAAATAGCCCAACTGAGAAATAGCCCAACTTATTGCTGCATTCTCAGAAAAGCAGCAGGCTCTGGCATCACGATGATGGCATTTCCAGCCATGACATCACTTCCGGTGGGTCCTGGACAGACTGTCATTCTAAAATGTGGGCCCTGGTGCTAAAATGTTTGAGAACTACTGGACTAGAGAAAAGCAGCTTGTACACTGGCAGATTCTCATTTATCTGCATCTGACACAATTTTGTCTGCCCTGGCAAAACTTAGGGGAAACCGAAGAAGCTTTGATAGCACTAGAGAATTTCTGAGGGTTATGCATTTCAAGGGCCTAAATCCTATCCAACTTTCCAGTGGTGATGCAGCCAGGCCAATGGGATG